>ML102058.1:10911-21780 GCA_003697995.1 Taxidea taxus jeffersonii | reverse complement strand
GTGTGTCTTAAACATTATTTTTAAAGCAAAATATTTAGTGGAAAGGATTCACCAACAGATAGTTGTCATCTTCTTTATAAAGTTTCTTTAAGAATAAGTATGAAAGGGGCACCTGGGTGGCTCAGTGGGTTAAAGCCTCTGCCTTCGGCTCAGGTCATGATCCCAGGGTCCTGGGATGGAGCCCCGCATTGGGCTCTCTGCTCAGCAGGGAGCCTGCTTCCCCTCCCCTCTCTCTGCCTGCCTCTCTGCCTACTTGTGATCTCTGCCTGTCAAATAAATAAGTAAAATCTTTAAAAAAAAAAAGAATAAGTATGAAAAGAGAATTTATATACAGGAAAATGCACTAATGTGAAGTATGTAGTTTGATGAAGTTTTTGCATACATAACAATTTATATATTCATTGTCTCAGAAAGTCCCCTCCTACCCCATTATAATTAAAGCCACTTTATAATCAAAAGTTACCACTATTCTGATTTCTGTCACCATAGATTAATTCTGTGTTTACTTGAACTTCTTAAAAATTGAATCACTCAGTTTGTACTGTTCTGAGTCAGACTTGTTTTGCTGAATATGAGGCTTGCAAAATTCCTCTCTTTTGTTGCAAGAACCAGCGGTTTGTTCTTTTTTATTGCTGTGTGTTATTTCATTTTTTTTTTTTTAACTTCATTCTTTTGAAACTTGTTTATCCATTCTCTTGTTGAAAAGTTGGCTTGTTTTCAGTTTGGGGCTATGCGGGATGCAGCAGCTATGAGTGTAGGGGTATGAGCCTTTTGGGGACAAATTCACTTGTTTCCCAGTCCCAGCCTAGGGGTGGTGATTCTGTGGTTCTCGAGCCTTTTCTCCAAGCCTCCCTCACTCTGTGTCGCCTTTCGTCTTTCATTCTGGTTGTTGGTCAGGTTTAGGAAGTCCCACTCAAGATGGCAGGTGCCAAACATAGGATATGAGCCAGGGAATCAAATTATGATCTTGAAAAGTCCCTACAATTTGATTCTGCAAGCTGAGAAACGATATTTTACTTAGTAACCCCAGGTGATATCTGTTTAGTCAGTTGTCCTGAAGTGGGTTCATGTGCCCCTTGCCTTGTGTTGGACACTCCTAATCTGGGTTCTGAAAGTTCAAGCTGTCAGAACAAAGAAGGGAGACTTGTTTTACTTCCTGCGGGGAATGGGAGTGCCCTGAGAAGGACACCTTGTTAGTCTTCTTTCCCAAGCATAGCATCAGATGACTCTTCGGGCTTTGGTAAAAAGCCGCTGACACTTGGTACTAAGGTAACTACAGATGGAGGTGGCTTTTGTTCCCCTTGAAGCTGCTCACAGTTTGTGTCATGTTGGTTTTCTCAAGAAGTGGCCTCCTAGGGTAAACCTTTGAGGCCCTTTTGTCCCCTGTCATGTGGGTAAAACTTTAGGCCTTATCTCTGGAGCTTTTCCAGGGCACTTTCTTTTAAAAGATTTTATTTATTTATTTATTTGACAGAGAGAGAGATCACAAGTAGGCAGAGAGGCAGGCAGAGAGAGAAGAAGGGAAACAGGCTCCCTGCTGAGCAGAGAGCCCACTTCGGGGCTCGATCCCAGGATCCTGAGATCATGACCTCTGAGTTGAAGGCAGAGGCTTAACCCACTGAGCCACCCAGGCACCCCTACAGGGTGCTTTCTAATGCTGTGGCTCCGTCATCACCGAGGCTCCTACTGGACCTGGGGTAGACAGTGCTTAGCAGAATGGGTTGGAGGGGGCAGGGCACGGAACACCTGGATGGCTCAATCAATTAAGCATCTGCCTTCAGCTCAGGTCATGATCCTAAGGCCCTGGGATGGAGTCCCACATCCAGCTCCTTGTTTCTCCTTTTGCCTGCCACTCCCCCTGCTTGTGCTCACTCTCACTCTCTCTCTCAGACACACAAATAAATAAATAAAATCTTGAAAAAAAATAATGAGGGGGGCGGGCAGACGGGATGACCCTTAAATTAAGCCTTGTTCTGAGGAACTCAGTGAGCACTGCACCTGGAATTACTTGCCAATTGCCCTTTCCTTTGATAAACCTCAGATATTTAAATAGCTTTTTTGTTTTGTTTTGTTTTCCCTGCTCAGAGAACTACTTTCTGTCTCTCAGAATATATTGCTTTGTCATCTGCATCTTTTAGATTGTAGAAAACAATTTGTCTCCTTCAGTTAAGGAAATAAACTGAACTTTCTAGGTTTTTCTAATTATCTTTTACCTACTCAGTCACTGTTCTGGGGATTACCGTCTCTTTTATTTTGATGAAACATTAAAGTTTCTCTTACGATATTTTTGCTTCCTATTATGATTTTCAAATAGATGGACGTATTCCGCTTCCTCTTGTGCAGATGGCCCCATTCCAAGCGGCAATGTCATCCCTCTTACAGATAAAATAGAAGGTTCTCGTAAGTGAAGTGGTTCCATAACATGAAGTGGTCCTTTTCAATCAACTGCATCAGTAGCCACAGCTTGAGGCTTGACTGAGGTAAAATTATAAAGTGGCGGTGTCCACTGCTTTTTGATTCAGTGTGTATTCTTCCTCCTTGAAAAGGTCATGCATGACCACAAAAAGATCTGACACTTATTAACATTAAGGTGTAAATGTCTGTGAACTTTAACATACATTCTTCATGGAGCGTTTTGCATTTTAACCTCCATCATACCAGAAGATCAGAAGTAGGATGTTGGTTATCAGCCAATATGAATATTCTTAGAGTTGTATCTCTTAATATGTGTAGCTGTTGGGGGTGCCTGGGTGGTTCAGGGGGTTAAGCCTCTGCCTTCTGCTCAGGTCATGATCTCAGGGTCCTGGGATCAAGCCCGGAATTGGGCTCTCTGCTCAGCAGGGAGCCTGCTTCCCTCTCTCTCTCTCTGCCTGCCTCTCTGCCTATTTGTTATCTCGGTCAAATAAATAAATAAAATCTTAAAAAAAATATATGTGTAGCTGTTGGAGCTGTGAGGCTTCTTGAGCTATGTCTGTATAGGACTCCACAGAATATTCCATGTGTCCTGGAGTTTGAAGACTCTGAGGCAAATATTCTATTTGTCCCCTTTGGGGAGAGAACTTATCTTGAGAGGCTGTTGTTTTCCTTGATGTTCATTGTTCATCTTTTGCAAATGACTGGTAGATGTAATAATTTTCTAAGCATAGAAGAAAACCTAGTCCTGAGTTTCTAATGGACCCAGTGTAGGTAAAAAAAAGAATGGGCCTCTTGCCAGACTTGGGTTTTAGTCCTTTTTCCTTATTTGGGAAGCTGACAGTTGTAATGGATGGTAAGAGGACAAGGTAATATCTGAGGAGCCAATTCTGGCTTCATTTTGTGCTTTATTGCTCCCCTTAATTCTGTGCTGACAGAAGTGTGTTGCCTTAATATCTCTTCCACATGGGCCTTTCATTTTGTTTTCCATTTCTACAGAATCTGTCCCTTTAAGGAGCTTTACCCCCCTCATTTCACATGTCAGGCGAGTGTTAGAGAAAACTCATTAGTATCCCTCATTTGTGTTTGGGGCACTCAAGATATTCTGGTTTTGGAGCCTAGAATATTTCCTTCCACTATGTGCTCCTTCTCTAATTAGAGTATAAAATTGTTAATTGTTATTGCTATTAGTGGTTAACATGGTATAGTATCTTATCCAAATCACTTCCATACTAATTGTCTGTTGATCCCTCAAGATGGGGAAAATTAAATGGAACAATGTTAGATATCCAGCCCAATGGAAAACAAGTAACAATGGCAGGGTTGCCCTCAAATGTGGGTCTTCCCTCTTCGCACTGCCTCTTCTCTGTAGACCAGCACGTATTATAATCTAGGCACATATTATAATCTACTTCTGTGTTATAATCTAGGCCTTGTGGATGTTTTTCATGAGTTTGCCTAAGGATCATAATGTCAGAAGATGCTATCTGGGTGTTGAAGAAAATAAAACAGTGAAAGGAGAGAAAGAGAGGTTGATTTTTTCCAGAGGTCGCTGACTATAGTGAAATGAAAACTGGACTGGGGCTTAAATATTAATTAACAGTGAGAGTTTTTGTGTATTTACTGGCTTCGGTGTGCTAGGCACAGTGTGAAGCCCTGTGTAGGCTTTTTTTTTTTTTTTTATTCTTGCCAATATGCATAACATTTATTTATTTATTTTTAATTTATTTAAGCTTTATTTAAACATATAATGTAACCCCACCACCCTCTCCCAACCCCTCTTCCCCCCACCCCCCTCAGTTTGTTTTATGACATTAAGAGTCTCTTTTGGTTTTTCTCCCTCCCGATCCCATCTTGTTTCATTTTTACTTTTCCTACCACCTTAACTCCCACCCCCATTGCGTCTCCACTCCCTCATATCAGGGAGATCATATGTGAGGTGCAATAAAAAATGGAGGCTCTTACTGCTAGGAGACATAGGCTTTTTCCATTAATCTTAACAACTGTGTGATGAAGATCCTAGCATCCGCCTTGTTGTATAGATGAGGAACTAAGGCTTAGAGGAGTGAAAGTAGTCCCCAAGGTTACTCAGTTAAGTGCTAAGCCAGGATTGAAAGCCGAAATTCTTATCTATCCCGCTCTCCTGCTCCTCACTATTTGAATCCTGGAACAAAGTCTATTTGGTCTTGGTCCACATATATCAAACAGAGACTAGGCTAGCTAGATTTTATGAATATAACTTTCTTGGGTGACTTATATTTGTCATTATAAATTACTCTTCTGATTTAATTTAAAAAATGATAGTTAACCTTTATTGAGTGCTTACTACAGGCTGGGCTTTGTTCCAAGCATTTTGTATGTATTAATTTATTCAGTCATCATGACAATCTTTGAGGGTGTTACTGCTAATATCTCCATTTCACAAACAAGAAAATATAGTCCAGAGAGGTTCAGTACTTGGTGTAAAATTGCACAGCCAGAAGGAGGTAGGTTTGGAGTCTGAATCCAGGTCTGGCCTAGGTGTCTAAACTCAGCACCACTCTCCTGTCCTAGCTCAGAGTGAGTGGGACTTATGAACCTGGGTCATATAAACCCTTCCTAGAAACAGTCTGCTATGATGGCACATTTGGTGTCCAAGCCTCCAAGTTCAGGAGACAAATCCTAGACCAGGAAATATTCACGAAGCTAAAGAATGTCACCTAGTGAGACTTTTTACAAGACAGCTATGGTGATAACCCTGGGCCTACAGTTGTCCATTTTTTAAAACACTCCACACACACTCTGTGGGATGCAACAAGTGCAAACTATAGACTGAAACTGTGGTATGCAAGGTCCCAGAAGGAGGTCAGCCTCAGGAAGGCTAGGGACAGCTTCACTTAAGTGAAGGCATTTGAAGGGAAAGGAACGGGATGAAGTAGGAGCAGAGTATGAAGCCAAGGTAGGTGGGGGTAGAGGCAACGGGCGTGGAGAGAGAGCTCACCTCCAGCAGAGATCTTCCCTTGGGAACAGGAGAACCAGTGAACAGGTAAGGAGAGTTCTTTCACAGAGAGAACTGAGAGTGAACAACTCATGGGATCATAGAGTGCCATGGTTTAGTTGAAAGGGCTTTTGGAGGGAGGTGCTCCTAGTAGGAGGGGCTGAGACTGTGTTTGGGAGGACAGATCATTTACTTATAGGGATGCTTAAGAGAGTACGTTTAGAAACTTGAAAATAGAAATGCAGAGGTCAAGGTGCTGGAATTGGCTTCATTTCATTTTATTTTCACTTTGTCACAGGGTGATGAATTTTCTGAGATTATATGGGTGGAAGAGAAAGGTGCAATGTAGGAAAAGATGCATCCTAAATGCTGAGCCAAGAACCACTTTCCTTACCTCCTTGTGGGGGGAGCTCACTTTGTTTCTGTCCCAGTGGGTTGCATCAAACCTTGCATTATATGGCAAATGAGTATTCGTAGTTGGACACTCATTTAGTTCTACTAGGCCACTGGCCCCTCACTTATGACTCTTCTGAACCACTCCCAGGGTTGCCTTGAGAGCTGCCCATATTGGATTCAACATTCTCTGCCTCAGGGCCTCTAAAGGGTGACCCAAGGAAGGGTTTGCTCTGGGACAATATGCACTTGTAATGTGGAGGAGGGGACAATGTCATTTTGTTTCTGAAACATCCTAGGAAAAAGACAGGGAGTTTCTGTCTGGTCTTCTCAGCCTCTGTGCCTGGAGGGCCAAGATGCGGAGGTGGGGCCTGCTTTTGCCCTTTTCCCTCCTGTTCCTTGAGGTTCATGGTCAGAGAATCAGAATCTTTCTGGAGAGAATGTATAGACCTGTTAGAACAACCATCTCCTGATTTTATGGTGTCTTTTTGCTTCTTGACTGCCCCTTTGCAGTCACTTTTTTTTTCTGGCGTCTCTAGGTCTATGTATTCTGTGACTGCTGGCATTGATGTCTCCAGGGTTCTAGCTCAGCCATCTCCTCCCACATCAACCCACATCTTCCCCACCACCCATGTGTCCAGATTTCACAGCTATTTCTCTAGTCCAGACTGCTTTCCCAAAGCATTGCCAAGTAGGTACCAGGGGCCAAGAAAGCTGGCCCAAAGGACCACAGGGATCAGCTACCTTTTTCTCATTTAGGGGCAAAGATTGCAGGCCCGTCTTTCCTGAGAACTATAAAATAAGTGGCCATGATTATGGGTGGGTTGGTGGTGGGGGTGGAAGATGAGAAAGTAGAGTTGAATGGGTGTGAATCCATTACCAACTCTGGAAAGACAGTAACTAATTGCTGGCCTGCTGTTTGCAAAGGGGGCACATTGATTTGGTTCAGATGGAACATATCTGAAAGTTCCCACCATATGTCCCCTCATAGAAAGTAGGTCAGTTGGCTGTCTTGCTGATTCTGCCTCCTCCTGAAGAAGAGCCACTGTGACACTGGCTAATAAGTCAACAAGATGTTAGCTCTTGAAATTCTTCAATGAGCACTTAATCTGCATTCCCACAGCATTTTCCAAGGTAAACATTTTTTATGACATATAACATACACACACACGTATATATGAACACACACGTATATATGTATATTTGATAGAGTGGCATGATGAATTTTTACCAAATAGACATACCAATGTTACCATCACTTAAGTAAAAACAAGCAAACAAACAAAAACACAACCCAAAAACAAAAAAACAACACTGGTACCACCCCATAAACTTCCCTTTTGCTCTCTCTCACTCATTACCCTTTCCCAAAAGATAATCTGAATATTTCACAATTTGTATATCCTGTTTACTCTTCATGGACATTTGTACTGTTTTTAGCTTCTGGATATTTCAAATAATGTTCCATGAATATCCTTGTAAGAATCTGGTATGCATAAGCATGCATTTCTCTTAGCTGTAGAACTTGAAGTGGAAATGTTGTGTCAAAGGATATGAGTATTTTCAGATTCAGTACGTAAGGATAAATTGGTTTCCAAAATGGTTGTACCAATTTACATCCATATGAGCAACGTTGGAGAGTTTCCATTCTTCTTCTTTTTTTTTTTTTTTTAAAGATTTCATTTATTTATTTGACAGAGAGAGATATCACAAGTAGGCAGAGCAGCAGGCAGAGAGAGGGTGGGAAGCAAGTTCCCTGCTGAGCAGAGAGCCTGATGTGGGGCTTGATCCCAGGACCCTAAGATCACAACCCAAGCGGAAAGCAGAGGCTCAACCCACTGAGCCACTCAGGCGCCCCTCTCCACCAACACTTGATATAGTCTGCTTTGAAAAAAAACCCAAAACCAATCTGGTTGTGTAATAGCATTCCATTGTGATTTTAAAGTGGATTTTCCTAATTACTAATGATGGTGAATAGTATTTCCCAAGTTTATTAGTTATATGGGTGTTCTCTTTTACCCATTCTGTAAAACTGGTTGTTGGTTTTGCTTATTGATTTAAAGTGGTTCTTTACATATTTGAAATATAAGTCCTTTGTTGAATATATATATTGTAAATATCTTCTACTTTTTACTATCCTTAAATTGTCTTTTGATAACCTCTATGCTTAGTGATTTTTGTGTTCTGTTTATGGAAGTTTGTCAAGATATTTTCTTTTGCTATCATCTAGGTGCTTTATTGTTTTACATTCCACATTTGGAGCTGATCTGTCTGGAATTGATATATGTGTGTGTATGTGTGTATATACTATGTGGCAGTGTTGAAATTAATTTTTAAAAAAAGATTTATATATTTATTTATTTGAGAGAGAGACAGTGAGAGAGAGCATGAGAGACTAGAAGGTCAGAGGGAGAAGCAGACTCCCCTCGAAGCTGGGAGCCCGATGTGGGACTCGATCCCGGGACTCCGGAATCATGACCTGAGCCGAAGGCAGCTGCCACCAACTGAGCCACCCAGGTGCCTGAAATTAATTTTTAATGAGCTATAAAATATGGATATCTTGTTTACTCAAAAACCATTTATTGTAAAGATCCTCATTTTTCCACCACATTGCTATTGGGGAGGAAGAATTTCCTTTACCATTCAGAGTCCTTGCTGGACTAGGAATCAAGTTGATAAGAAAAAGATGAACAGGAGAAAATAAAATTTAATAGTGTACATAGGGGGTGGGTACCTGGCTGGCTCAGTTGGAAGAGTGTGAGACTCTTGATTTTGGGGTTGTGAGTTCAAGCCTCACGTTGGATATAGCGATTACTTAAAATAAATAAATAAATAACATAAAAAAATGCTGTACATATGGGGAATTCATACAGACATGGAAATTCCAAAGACAGTGAGGCAGCTATGGAGCTATAGGAGCTATGGAGAGGGGTAGAGGTCTGAGGGTACAAAGGCGAGAAAGACCATTAGCAGGAAGGTCAAAAGACATGTTTGGAAAACAAAGATTTCCCTATTATTCAGATAAGTTTCTTAGGTAAAGAAACTCTCTATTAGTAACTATCTTCCTGGTATAAGCAGACAGTTAGGATCAGGTAAAGGGCTCTTCCTGAATCTGGGGGTTTTGATTGCTTGTAACTCAAAATAATGTTCATGCCAAAGTGGCCCATCTTGGGGCGGCCTGCCTTTGTTCCCACACTGCCAATGTTCTTCTATAAGATTTCTGTGGCTATTGTAGGCCCCTTGAATTTTCACATCAATTTTAGAGTCACCTTGTTATTTTCCAATAAAAAAATTTCAGCAAGGACTTTTGATTGGGATTGCATATATATCTGTAGCAACATAGAGGAAAACTGTTGCTTTTGCAATGTTGAGTCTTCCCTTACTTAGTTAGGAAATTTCTATATCTAAGTCTTCTTTATTTCTGCCAGTAATGTTTTGTTGTTTTCTGTATTGAGTTTTGAATATCTTTTATTAGATTTATTTCTTGGTATTCATTTTTTTGGATAAAAATATCAATTTAAAATAATATGTTAAAAAGTTTTACCTTTGGGATGCCTGGGTAGCTCAGCCAGTTAAGCACCTGACTTCAGCTCAGGTCATGATCCCAGGGTCCTGGGATGGAATCCCATACTGGGCTTCCTGCTCAGTGGGGAGCCTGCTTCCCCCACTGCCTGCCATTCCTTCTGCATATTCTCCCTCTCTGAGAAATAAATAAATAAAATCTTAAAAAAAAAAAGTTTTACTTTTAACTTCTTTTTGGCTAGTATGTACATATACAATCTAATCTGTTTTTACATCTGTATCAGTGACTTTGCTAAATTCACATATTAATTCTAATAGATCATAGATATTCTTTTAGATTTCTATATGATTTTATGTCATTTGTGAATATGGACAATTTTATTTTTTCTTTCCATTTCTTATACCGTTTGTTTCTTTTTCTTGTTTTGTTTCATTGACTAGTTCAAGGTTGAATCAAAATACATTCTTGTACATTCCAGATTTGATGAATCAAACTTTCGCTATTTCATCAAGTATAGTATTTATTGTAGGTTTTAAAAAATATACCATTCATTAAATTAAAGAATTTCCTTTCTCTTCCTAATTTTACTAAACTTTAAAAATTCTGAATCCATGTTCAATTTCATCAAATGTTCTTTCTGCATCTATTGAGGTAAAAATGTGAGTTTTCCCTTTTATTCTGTGATTGTGGTAGAATTCATAGGTTAATTAATTTTAAAATGTTAAGTCAGCTTAAAATTTTTAGAATAAACTCAGTTTGGTTGTGGTGAACTGCACTTTTCATTATTTCTGAATTGTATTTGCTTAGAATTTTTGTATCCATATTCAGAAAAGAGATTGGTGTTTGTTTTTTTCTTTTAACATTCTTATTGGGTTTTGGTATTAAGGTTATGCTACCCATGTAAAAGGAGATGGGAAGTGTTCCCTCTTTTTCTGTTCTCTAAGAAAGCTTGTGTAATGCTGGCATTATTTCCTCCCCTAGTATTTGGGTGAGTTCACTGGTGAAGGCCTCTGGACCCGGAATTTGCTTTGTGGGAAGGTTTTAAATTATGGGCTTTTTCATAGATTTTAGTTCTCTGATGAAATTTTTTCCACATCTCAATCTATTTTCAGGAACATATTAAGTAATTACTTCAGTATCTAAAATTTCAATATCTCGATTGTTGGTGGGTCTGTTTCTATTATATTTTCACATGTTTTATGATTATTTGCTCCTTCCTCTTGACATGCCTGCTAAGTTTCAGTTTAACATGGGATTTTGTGTATCAGAATTTACACATAATCTGGATGATGTGTTATTCCTTGTTGGAAGAGGTTATCAAGATGATGTGACTGCTGGTTGACCTGAAACTTGGACCTGGGCAACTGGAGGCCCTCATCCCCTCCTCAGTCCTTGAATTTTATGTTTTGCCCATAGCTGGAGCTATTTCAAGGCTGCAGCCTTAAGAGAACAATATATTGTTGAGACCATCTGGACAGTATATGTGACTGAACCCTGGTAAGGCCTCTATAGAAACTTTTAATATTCTAGTGGTCAGGTGTGGAGATCTACTTGTCTTATAGAC
>RCUC01132275.1:0-11573 GCA_003697995.1 Taxidea taxus jeffersonii | reverse complement strand
GAAATCAGTTAGAAAACCACTTTCACTTACTGGCAGATCCCCAATAGGCTCTTGGTTACCTGCATACAGATCTGACCCCAAAGCATGACCCCACTTCTAGTGAGCCCTAGGGCTGGCCAGCTGGCCCCCACCTGTCTCGGGAGGGCACTGGCTGCCCAAGTCAGCCTGAGCCAACACCCCTGCTCTGGACGCCCCATTAAGGGTGGAAGCAACATTCCAAGCAGTCCCCACGCCCAGCATCCCTCATAATGAACAAGGGAGAAGGGCTTGGGAGACCACGTAGGTTCATCTGTGTATATGTGGTGGGGGCTTGGCCAGAGCTGAGCCTGGGACTGACTCCCTCCCCTCGCATAGTGCTCCCATGACCTGAAATGTATTCATTTGTTCATTCATTCAAACAAACACTTCTGGAGTGCCAGACCTGTTCTGGGATAGAGTGAGCAAGACAAACACAGCCTCTGCTCTCCAAGTTGGAAAAACAAAAAATAAAGGATTCCAGATGTTGCTGAGGGTTACGACGCAGGTAAAAGGGGCGCTATTTCAGAAAGGGTATGGGTGCAAGGGCTCTGGAGGGAAGGAGGACTCAGGGCAGATCTCTGCAGAGGTGATATCCGAGCAGAGCCCTGAATGCCAAAGCCAGATGGAAAAGGGTTTTGGGAACAGGGAGCAGCAGAGGCTGTCAGGCAGAGAACAGACAGGCTTGTGTGAGGCCTGTGAGGAGGTCAGCACAGCCAGAGTGGAGGGAGGGCAGGGAAGACTCAAAGAGAGACAGGGAGCAGGGGCCTGACCCGGGGTCTTTAGGTCCAGTAGGAAGCTGGGATTCTACTGCAATGGCAATGGGAGCCTCTGGAGAGCTGTGTGCAAGGGAATGATGAGATCTTCCTGCATGAACAAGTGGAGGGAGGCAGGAGAGGCAGCGGGCAGGTGGATGAGGGAGCATCTAATGGAGGGGACCCTGTGGCAGACCTGCCCCATGAGATCCATCTGGGAACTCTCACCCAGCCTTCAAGTTTTAGCAAATGTGCCACTTCCTCTGGGATGCCTTCCTGGAACCACACTGACACTTGTCCCAGTGCCCACGCTGTCCCCCGAGCCTCTCTCCATGGTGCCTTCAGAACTGGTACTTTCAGAATAGTTTGCACACTGTTGTACTTGCTTGGGGTGGGAGCCCAGGATGCTGATGGAGTGTCTGTTGAGCGACTGAATGACTACCCCCTTCTTCTCCCTTGAATTTCAGCCGCCAAGGATGGCCACTTCACTCTTGCCCTGCAGGGAGAGCCTGAGGTTGTGCAGAGAGGCCCGCAGGTGGAGTTGTAGGCAGGGAGAGGGCTCCTGCATGGGCACACATGGTCCCTGCCCTGGGGCTCCTCAGAGGCTGAGAGCTCCCTTTCTCAACTGCAGCGGGATTATAAGACCCACCGTGCAACTCTGAGGCCCAGGGTGGGTGTGAAAGTGCTTTCAAATGTTTTATTTTTAAAAGCACCATGAAAATATGAGGTGTGATTAATCAAGCTATTAATGAACTTGTATTATCTGAGCAAAGACTGAGTCCTGGGAGTGGGGTGGGGGAAGGGGCAGGGTGTCATCTGGCCTCATTCAGCCAGGAGATGTGAGCGCTGCTTCCCTGGGCCCGCCTTGCCCCTGCCGCCCTCTGCTCCTTTCATCCTCCCAACAGTCCTGGCAGTCAGAGCCACAAGTCCCTGCTTTGGCTATGCTTGAGACATTTTGGGATTGGAAATGTGGTGGAGAAGGGAGCCGGGGCCTGGCGTCTTTCTCTTTCTCTAGCCTGAACTTTTCCTGCCCATTCACCCAGCTTGGAGCCTCCTGACCCCTGGGCACTTAAGTTCCTAGATTGCCTTGCCTGGAGATTTGCATTTGGTAGGTCTCCCTGGGGCCTGGGTGTCGGGGTTTCATAGGCCCTGGGGCTAGGGGGAGAGGAGAGAGTGCCACAGGCTAATGATCCATGCCCTTCACCTGGCACTGGAGGCCTAGTTGGTCCAGGGCCTGAGCTGCCACTTGGCCTTGCCTCTAGAGCCTCCCTCCAAGTGTGCACGGTGGGATGGCACCTTGACTCTGCAGTTCCTCAAGGGCATGTGTACCTTGTGTGCCAGGCTCAGCCTCCCTCACCTTCTGGCTAAGCGAACCTGTTTTTCTGCAGAGGATGCTCTCCCCCGACCCACTTCAGCCCATGTGCTCATTTAATCCAGGTGGGCTGAGCCCATATCTGGCCCCAGCAGTGGGCATTTGACACTGACTGGTTCCCAGATGGACAGGTCGTCCCATGTGAGCTGATGGGACTCTGGGATTTGGGTGGGGCTGCTGGGAAGAGAACCTCTCTTTCTTCTGGGCCAGTCCCAAAGGCCTGGTAATTCCATCCACCTAGGTGACTTCTACTTGCCCTTTGAGGCCTGCTCAAATACGTCCTCCCCTGGGAAGTTTCCCTGATCCCCAGCCAGAGCCCGCCACACCTCCTCTGAGCTCCCACAGCTCAGCTGAAATGACCCAAAGCCTCCAACCTCATATTGTCACCATTCACAAGTCTGTCTCCCCACAGTCAGTACCGTGAAGGCAGAGACCAAACGGTGACATCCCTTCGCATGTCCCCGGAGCCTGGCCGGGGTGTGACACACAGCGGGTGCCCAGTAGGTGTTTGTTGAATGCATGGTGAACATCACCCCCTTAAATGAGCCCAAGACCAGAGAGGAAGGCTGGAAGTGGAGGACACACACTCAAATCCTACGGGAAGCCGGCGCTGCTTGCCCTCCAATCAATCAAGTCAGCGATCAAGGAAATCAATGGGAGGGGAACTCGATTTCTGAAGCATCCGTGTTGGACCCCAGGGAGGCAGAGTGTGCCTGAAAGGTCTGGGGAGGGGCTGGAACAGGAAGCCAGGGCCACAGTGGTGGGCAGGGGCGGGGAGCTAGGGGGTGGCAGAGACATGCAGGGGACCGGCGAGTTCTGCTCTCCTGCCCACTTGCACCTTCATGGCCCAAGATTGCTTGCTGAGTTACTAGTTTTTAAATGTGGGCATTGCATGATGATGGAGCTCCCCTGAGAGACTCTGAGAAGCAGGGACGAAGCCACACTTGCTGTCAGAGATGCAGAGACAGCGGCGGGACGGAGTGGCCATGGAGGAATGGTGGGCTGGGGGCCCTGGGACCACAGACCTGGGAGCTGCACCAAGAACCCTGAGGCTCCAGGCTGCAGCTCAGACACATGGACCTGCCTGGAGGTGACAATGGGGTGCCACAGGGTCAGGCCAAGATGGGGTAGGTGCCTCAGAATTCTTCCAAATCCAACACGTAATGAATCTCTGCGCAGCCTGTTTGCTGCTTCTGGGGCTCCTTCAGCTGTTGCAGGACCCCCTCCCCCCAGCTGCTGTTGTTTTTTAAGCCTCAGTTTCCCCATTTAGGGCACACATGCTGACCCTGCCCCTACCTGGGGGCTGGAGGCGCCCACCAAAGCCTCTCTTCTTTCCCTGCTCTGCCCCGGGCCCATCCCTCAGTCATTCATCTCATGGGCTGCTGCTTATCGCTCCCAGTAGTGAGGACTTCCCCAGGCAGGCGTACAGGTCTGAGGCCAGGCTCTTTCACCCCAGTGGGTGTGTGGTCAGTGAGTGAGGAAGGATGTAGCTGCAGCCTCTTCCCTCTAGGAGTGTGCATGAGGTGGCAGTAACAGGGCGGGGGCTGCTACCCTAGCCCACACTCACACACTCACACGCGTGCACGGCACTCCTGTTTCCATGATGATGCCTGCGCGGAAGTGCCACAGCAGCAGCAGCCACCCCGCCAAGATCGGAGGAAAGTCACCCCCTTCCCCAGTGGGCTCCGGGGGCCTGGTCACAAGGACACAAGGACAGACACAGGTGCCATGAGGAGGACACGCAGACAGTCCTAACTGCAAAGGACAGAGGGTAGGGGTGGGGGACAGTGCCACTTTGTCTGCTTGAGGGACACTCACACCTGGTGTGGCCAGGTTGTACTGCCCACGGCTGCCACACACCAGGTGTGTCACCTGGGAGCTGTGCTTAAGGGTGCTCTGCTGGCCCCGCACTCTACAGGCAGGGAATGTAAGCTCAGGACTTACGTAAGGTCATCATGCTCCAAAGGGCTGAGTGGGTTCTTGATACCTCTCAGCCCGGGCCAGGCATAGGGCAGGGGTTCTGGGCATTGACCGGACCAGTGTCTGGCCCTGTCCACCTTGCCGTCCTCTGCTAACTCTGTGTCCATGCTGATGCTCTCTTTTTCTCAAGCCTTCCAAGCTTATCTCACCCCTGGGCCTTTGCACTTGCTTCTTCTGCTTCTAAAACACTGCCCCTTGCTCTTCCACGGCTACCCCCTTGAATCCCTCAAGTCTCTGCTGCACTGTTACCTCCTCCAAACTACCGTGTCTGAAGGTACCCCTTCTAGCCTTCCATCTCCTTCCGAGGCTATTTTCTTCACAGCACTCACCACTACCAGAAGTCATCTTGTGTGGGAACTTGTTTGCTTGTTACTCTCCATGTCCCCTTCCCTGAAAGTTCATGACAGCAGGGACCACCCTTGTTAGGTTCACTGCTGTAATCCCAGAACCCAGCCCTGGGCTGGCACATTGTAGGTGCTTGATAAACACGTGCTAAGCTCAGGAACCCACAAACTCGGGTCTTCTGACCTGACCTGACCCAGTGCCCACACTCTGTCACACTGCTACCATCAATAAGGTCCCCAAACCCACCAGGGAAGGAGACTTAGAAACTAGCAGGATGTCAAGGGAGGGAGTGCTGTGATGGGGGGACAGGTCCCAGGGGCCTCCTCCCATTGCCCCTTCCTACCGCAGGGCCTTGCTATGGGCCAGAGAAATAGTTAATAAAGCTGAGGCCTAAATAAGCATTTGATTAACAAACGATAAAATAGCTATTGTGTCCCTGAATTAAGCTGTAATTGTGGCTGATAATTGGCTGGTTAGAATTTAATAAGCTGCAATTAAATAGAATGGAATCCAGGGTAATTATGTGGTCGCACAGCCCAGAGAGAACTAGGGAAGGAGGGCTTTCTCCTACTATGGAATCTTTGGCTGGTGCAGTGTGTGCTGCTGTGGGCGTTCCTGGTTGGGGTAGTAGTGGTGGTGTGTGTGCGTGCGCGCGTGCATGTGCGCGCATGTGTGGCAAGCTTCCTCCACCTTTCACCTGGCAGAGGTGGGTGGTGGGCGCTGGCCCAGCCTTCTCCCCAGTGCTCAGTGGGAGGTCAGCATGCAAGCTCTGGGCCCTGCCAGCACCTATGGCAGCCCTGGCTGAAAGGACTTAACTGGATCCCTGGCACCATTCCTTGCAGGGTGGGAGGCTGTGGGAGGAAGGCCAGGAGGGTTCTGGGCAGGCAGGTGGGGTGGGGGTCTACCTGTCTTCCTAATGAGGAAGCTGGGGCTCGGAGGGGACAGGGACTTGCTCAAGGTCACTCAGCGATCAGTGGCCAGGCTGGGTCCGATTCTCACACTCCCTGTGGATCAAGGGTACCTCCGACCTGCCAGCAGGCTGAAGGATGCAGCCTGCCCTTCCCCTCCCCGCTGCTCCAGCCAGCTCCAGAGCTGCCCCTCGCCAGGTAACCATCCAGGCTAAGCTGCAAGCAGTTCAATTGTTGCACACATGCATCCTTAAAACAAGGTGCTCCCCAACTCCCCTCTCCCTTGGCCTGCCTGCCAGAGGCCCTGGTGGCTGCAGATCTCCCTGGGGTTCTCAGCCCTGCCAGGCCAGGTGAAGCCCCGGCGAGTCCGAAGGGATGATGAACGGCATTGCCAATGCACAATTTATGACACCATCAGCATTTTTACAATGTTGCTGGCAATTAATTTAATTAAAGACCCTGTCCCGGATAGGGTGGCATTTCATATCTTAACGGTTTAATGCCAGCCTGGCCAGAGTGGAGGCCAGGGGTGGAAGCAGGAGTGGTGGCTTCACTCCCTCGCCTGGGTTGGTTCAGCGTGCACTGCACGGGGCTGGGCAGTTTCAGCCCCTGGACAGAGCCCAGCGACCGGAGGGAGGCACACTTCGACGTGCCCTTGGCCGGTGGAAGCTGCTGCCCACAACCACAGCCAGCAAATGCCCACCCACATACACGTGCATGCACACACACACACACACACACACACTCACTCACACATATACGCACTCTTAGCAGAACATGGATTTTCTTATTTAACCCTCAGCATAATTCTAGAAGGCGAAGAGCTACTTTAAATCACAACTTTAAGGCAATAAACCCAAGGGACAGAGAGGTAGAGTAAGTAGTGAGTGATGGATTCCTACCCAGGCCTGATGGCTATAGTGCCCTAAGCCATTTACCAGGACACACGCGTTCACTAAGTCTGTGCTGGATGCAATGTGCCAGCTACTATGCTGGGCACGGGCCACACAGCAGTGCCCAAGAGAGACTCGAGTCCTTGCCCCATGCAGTGTCCAGTGGTCACAGTCCCACCTAGAAAGTCCTGGGCACACAGCATTCCAGAAAATCATACTCACTGTGCCTAGTGTTCTGGCATCCATGGGCACACATACACCAAGGCTTGTACCTGCACACACACACACACACACACACACAACAACAACAACAACAACACTGCCTACTGTCCTTTGGGCTAAATCTGGCTGTGGTGGCCAACACCCTCGCTATGATGGTAACCCTGAGACCACAGGTCATCAGCCATCCTGTAACCCCCTTCTCGGCAGCTGAGCCCACCTGGACCTCTCTGCATATGGGAACCCATAGGAAAACGCAGTCCAGATCCAGCTCCTACCATAGCAGCCTACCCAAGCCTGCACCCCAGCTCCCCCTCCATTCCCCACTATGTGGCTTGCCTCGCTGCTCTCCTCTTTCCTCAGGCTTCTGCTCCCATGGCCTCCCAGCAAGGGTCCCCAGCGCCCCTCACTGCCGAGCTCGACTGTCCCTGCCTCTGGACACCTCCCGGAACCTCACACCAGGCACGTCCCAAGTTGGGCTCAGTGGCTCCCCCAAACCTCCTGCTCTCAGGGATTGCTCTCAGTCAGCAGGGCTATACCCCTAAGGAGCCTCACAAGGAGTCTCAGGGCCACCAGGCCCTCTTGCTCCCTGACCACTATTCTGAGCCCCTGAGTGCCCCCCGCCTGTCTCTCACCCACTGCTTCCCCTCTCCTCTCGCTGTATGGCTCCCCAAGTCCTCAGCCCTCACCCCACACTGCCCCAAGCATGCCTTCCTATGACTACCTCCTGGCTTTCGTGCCATCAACTGTACCACAACAGTGCTATTTCTAGGAAGAAAATCTCATCCCATACTTCAAACCCCTGAAACGGTTCCCACTGACCACAGGGTAAAGGTCAGCTCCTCATAACACCCCCCACCCAATGCAGCAGCTTCATCCCGGCTACCAGCCCATGCCCTGCAGCCAGTCGGTGCCCCAATGACCCCTCTCACTGCACACCTACACCCTTCCCCTCACTCTAAATTCCCTGCACCTGCATGGCACCCCACTAACTCCTAATGCCCACCAGCCCTGCAGACACCTAATTCGAGGTGTCACCTTCTTGCGATGCCTCCCTAGGTCCTCTGTACCCGAGACGCTGGGCTTGCTCCTCTGTCTCCTTGGCTGAGAGAGCATTACTGACGGACGGGCTGGGCGGGTGGCAGTGGCTGCTTCTTCCGTCAGACAGCACGCCCTTGAGTGCACGCAGCAGGTGTGGGCCACCACCTCGCGATGTCCCCCTCAGGGACCGGCAAGCTGGGGGGACAGTAACTGTGGCTTACTTCCGGCAAGCTCTGGGCTGGGCACTGTGTCATTTCTATCTTTACCAGCGAATGGCCAAGAGGCACCAGGTTTTTGTCTTTGAAGAGAAGCTGGAAATCCATTTTTATACAGAACTTCCTGTTTTAAAATGTTGACAACTAATTTAAACATTTAAACACCTTGTGGGCTAAGCTAGTTGGCAGGCCAGAGCTAGACTAGACAATATCCAAGGTCTCCTCCCACTTTACAGACCTAAGAAACCGGGGTCTCAGCTGGGCAAGGGGTCCCCAGTCACTGCTCTGCCCTCCTGGTCTCCTCCTCCTCCCTGACTCTTTCCCACCATTGTCAGCACCCCACCATCTTGGCTTCTCCCCTGGACCTCTCCTCATCACAGCCTCCCCAAGGAAGTCCCCTGGGGTCTGGGCCTCTGAAGGAAGTCCCCAGGGGTCTGGGCAGAGGCAGGAGGAGTCCTCTGTCTACCACCCCAGGCGTCTGGGATTTAACTGTCAGAACAATCCTCCACCCTCAACTGAGGTCTGCAGACACTGCCCCTCCCCTAGAGGCTGAGGGCTGGAGAAAGGGGAGAGAAGCTTCCTGCTGTTGAGGGCAGACAGTGGGGTCAGGAGAAGGGGCAGACAGAGGGTTGGGGGCTGCCCTACCTTGCTTGCCTTGGGTCTAGTCCTCAGATCCTGACCCACGGAGAGCCAGAGAAGGCTGCTGAAGACAGAGACACAGATAGGATGGGGCTGGGCATCCACAGAGGAAACACCCTGCGATGACCCTCCCACCTCCGCCCCCCCCAACCTCCCCGAAATTCTGGGTGGGAGCCCAGGCCTGGCTGTGAACTTCCAGCAGGGAAGAGGGTGTATGGCTGCACCCATCATACCCCTGACGAGACAGTAATGAGCCCTCACCCCATTTTAATTACTTGCTGTCCAAATAATTACCAGCTTGTTTATTTTACTTAATGGCAGCCGTACTTTTTTCTCCTAATATTGATTTCATGTTTTCCTGGTTTGTTCATTATCTTTCCTGCCCCTTTAATGGGCTCCAAGGTCTTGGGAAGGGGTTGCTGCAGGGACTACAGGAAAGTAGGCGAGTCGGTGTGAGGGAACATGGAGGAGGGAGAGACAGGTGACCTGGGCCTTGCTGTGCAAACTGAGGCAAGCCACTGCCCTCTCTGGGCCTTGAGTCCCAGAACCCCAGATCTCTGCATATTCTCTCATCCTTAATGCAACGGGGGTGGAGCACTTAAAAATAAGACAGGAAGGGGCGGGGGCGCCTGGGTGGCTCAGTGGGTTGAGCCTCTGCCTTCAGCTCAGGTCATGATCCCAGGGTCCCAGGATCGAGCCCAAGGTCCCAGGATTGAGCCCCGCATCTGGCTCTCTGCTCATCAGGGAGCCTGCTTCCCCTCCCCTCTCTGCCTGCCTCTCTGCCTACTTGTGATCAATCGATCTCTCTCTCTCTCTCTCTCTCTCTCTATCTCTGTCAAATAAATAAATAAATAAAATCTTAAAAAAAAAAAAAAGACAGGAAGGGAAGGGCAGCAGGGGGGAGAGAAGCTGGCATAATCTCTCCCCTAAAGGGACGGGTAGACGCAGACAAACGTGAAGGAAGGAGGGATCTGGGGGAGGCCTGGGGTTGGGTGGAACTATGCTAATGCCAGAATGAGATGGGGAGGTGGTGCTCCTGGAAACCAGCCTGGAGGAGGCTGCCGTGCAGATGCTGTGGGTCAGTAGGGGTGTGGATGGGCTGGTGGGCAGCCTCCTCATCCTTGAGTCTTCCAGGTCTGTTTGGGAAGCAAGCAAGAGCCTCCAGCCTCCTGAAGCCCAGCCTCTCCCTGGGCCTGTGACCTTGATCCTTGGCCTCCACCTCACCTGTCTGCCGTAGCCATGGAAACACAGGTGATGCTATGATGTCATCTGGGCCTCGGAAGTGCAGCTCATTTCTCTGATTTGGGAGGAGGGGCCAATAGGGAGAGGCGGGGCAAAGGGGGAGGGGAGGGCCAGGGCCTCCTTGGGTGAAGATTTAGAGCCTCTTGAAGGGGTCATTAGCTCTTAATAAATCACTAATAATTGCATGAATATTTAAATATTAATAAAAAAAATACAGCGGGCCCAGTGAGTCTCCCTGTGTGGGTATTTATGGCTCTCGGGCTGGAATATATAAAAGTTGGTATCGGTCTGATTGAACTGCTGTTATCGCCACAGCTAAATGGGTAATTGGGAGTGAGAGACGCTATCTGCGGATATAAATTACATACAGTAAACCGAGGGCATTAACTGAGGGTTTATTATCAATTATCTCTGCACTTGCTCCCCTTAAAACGAACTTTAAGTATATTAATGAGAAATTTACAGGTCTTAATGAATTGAGGGAAGCTCAAGGTTGCTGGGGGTCTCCCACCTTGGCTCCTGTTCCCTGGTGGGGGTCCCCACTCAAGAGAGGCCCTGAAGACAACTCACAGGTCAGCCAGCATGCCAGGCCGCACAGCCCAGCTCTCCTGCTTGGACCAGCTGGGACAGCAGGTCAGTCCCTGGGGTGCATGGAGCCCCTCTGCCAAATCCCATCCCAGAGAAAGGGGCTAGGTGGGAATGGGGAGGGTCATCTAAGCATCCTTCTGTCCAACAAGGACCCAGCCAGGGCCTGGTCCTGCTGTTGGGTGCACACAGCTGGCTACAGGCCAAGAGCAGACGGACAAGAACAAGGCAGACCTTCGTCTGCCCCGAAACAGAATGTAGGGGCTGCTGTTGTTGGCGCTGTGCAGAACGTGATGGGGTTGAGGGGCTGGGAGAGGCTGGGGCGCTCCTGTGGAAGCTCCAGGTGGAAGAGCACTTTTGTCATGTCTGGAGCCCCCCTGCTTCCTGGCACATTCGCCCCCTACTGGGATGTGCTTCCCAGCACACAGGCCTGCAGGCTTCAAGGTCAGCATGACCTCCTTCTGGGCCAATTCACCACCCAACAGCCTTGGCTCCCTCTGGGGCCTCCACGTCAGGACTGTGCCTACTCTCCCTGGCATCCTCAGCCTCTCCCTTGGGTAACAGCCCAAATTTTACACAGAGAGCAAAACCCAGGCCCCTCTCCCAGAAGTCCACCCACTTATCGAAGACAGACACTGGCTAGTTGTCAGGATTATAACCCAGTCAGAGTTCTGGCAGAGAAGCACTGGTGGCATGAGAACACATAACTGGGGGGCTTGATCTGAAGCATCCAGGAGGGCTTCCTGGAGGCAGCATCACTGAGCTTTGTAAAATGTCACAAAGGCCCACGGGTCTCCAAGGATGCTCAACTCTCCTCCATCAAGGACAAGAAAAGTACTTGTTCATTTCTTTTGCCCCTCTCCAGCCTGGGTCCCTTCTCTCTCTTGCCCTCAGCCTACTTCGGTCTTCCTCCTGTTCCTGGCTCAGCTGTGACTGTCTGGCTTTTGCCTCCACTTCTCCACTGAAATCCTTTCTCTCACTTGCCAGTGCCTCCTCTGGCTGACTCAGGAGCTCCTCCTAGCCCCCACCATCAGGGCCCTGCTGAGGCTCTTCCCTTCGCCCTGGCCCTCTGATCTGCTTTCTCCTTACTCCCAGAGGATGGAGGGCTTCAACAAACACCTCAGGGCAGAAGACTCCAAAATCCCCACAGTAGGACCTTCGGGCCTATAGCTGCAGAACGTGTCCTCTCAGCCACCCTGCAAGGCCATGCCGAATGGTCAGGTCCCCACACAAACAGCACCATCACTACCCCAGCTGGAAAGCTGTTGGCTCTGCCTCTCCTGTCCCCTTTTCTCCTCTCCTTCAGATGTCACAGGCCATTGCCCTCTCCCGCCCCCAACACCACCTAACCCTCGGCCTCTCAC
>RCUC01132274.1:0-121387 GCA_003697995.1 Taxidea taxus jeffersonii | reverse complement strand
GTCCAGTGTGTCATTTAAGACCTTTATTTCCTTGTTGATCTTTTGCTTGGATGATCTGTCCATTTCAGTGAGGGGTGTGTTAAAGTCTCCAACTATTATTGTATTCTTGTCAATGTGTTTCTTTGATTTTGTTATTAATTGGTTTATATAGTTGGCTGCTCCTATGTTAGGGGCATAGATATTTAAAATTGTTAGATCTTCTTGTTGGACAGACCCTTTGAGTATGATGTAGTGTCCTTCCTCATCTCTTATTATAGTCTTTGGCTTAAAATCTAATTAATCTGATATAAGGATTGCCACCCCAGCTTTCTTCTGATGTCCATTAGCATGGTAAATTGTTTTCCACCCCCTCACTTTCAATCTGGAGGTGTCTTCAGGTCTAAGATGAGTTTCTTGTAGGCAGCATATGGATGGGTTTTGTTTTTTTATCCATTCTGAGACCCTGTGTCTTTTGATTGGGGCATTTAGCCCATTTACGTTCAGGGTAACTATTGAGAGATATGAATTTAGTGCCATTGTATTGCCTGTAAGGTGATTGTTACTGTATATTGTCTCTGTTCCTTTCTGATAATACTTTTAGGGTCTCTCTTTGCTTAGAGGACCCCTTTCAATATTTCCTGTAGAGCTGGTTTGGTGTTTACAAATTCTTTCAGTTTTTGTTTGTCCTGGAAGCTTTTTATCTCTCCTTCTATTTTCAATGATAACCTAGCTGGAGAAAGTATTCTTGGCTCCATGTTTTTCTCGTTTAGTGCTCTGAATATATCATGCCAGTTCTTTCTGGACTGCCAGGTCTCTGTGGATAAGTCTGCTGCCAATCTAATATTTTTACCATTGTATGTTACAGGCTTCTTGTCCCATGCTGCTTTCAGGATTTTCTCTTTGTCGCTAAGACTTGTAAATTTTACTATTAGATGGCGGGGTGTGGGCCAATTCCTATTGATTTTGAGGGGTGTTCTCTGCACCTCCTGGATTTTGATGCTTGTTCCCCTTGCTACATTAGGGAAATTCTCTACAATAATCCTCTCCAGTATACCTTCTGCTCCTATTTCTCTTTCTTCTTCTTTTGCAATCCCAATTATTCTAATGTTGTTTCGTCTTATGGCATCACTTATCTCTCCAATTCTCCCCTCGTGGTCCAGTAGTTGTTTGTCTCTCTTTTGGTCAGCTTCTTTATTCTCTGTCATTTGGTCTTCTATATCACTAATTCTTTCTTCTGCCTCATTTATCCTAGCAGTAAGAGCCTCCTTTTTTGATTGCACCTCATTAATAGCTTTTTTTATTTCAGCTTGTTTAGACTTTAGTTCTTTTATTTCTCCAGAAAGGGCTTTTATATCTCCTGACAGGGTTTCTCTAATATCTTCCATGCCTTTTTCGAGCCCAGCTAGAACCTTGAGAACCATTGTCCTGAATTCCAGATCTGACATATTACCAATGTCTGTATTGATTAGGTCCCTAGCCTTCGGTCCTGCCTCCTGTTCCTTTTTTTGTGGTGAGTTTTTCCGCCTTGTCACTTTGTCCAGATAAGAATCCGCCGTTCTCCTTGTTAAGTGAACTTGGTCTTGGCTGGATTTCTTGTTGATCTTCTGGGGGAGGGGCCTGTTATAGTGATTCTCAAGTGTCTCTGCCCCAGGCAGAATTGCACCGCCCTTACCAGGGGCCAGGCTAAGTAATCCTCTCAGGTTCGCTTTCGGGAGCTTTTGTTCCCTGAATGCTTTCCGTAGAGTTCCGGAGGACGGGAATGAAAATAGCGGCCTCCCAATCTCCAGTTCAGAAGGAGCCGAGAGCTAGGGGCCCCAGTCTTCAGTGCACCTTCAGAGAAAAGCGTTTAATCCTCCCGTTTCCCCATCCTCCGGCCATGCTTGGAGAAAATCGTGCGTAATCAGTCCTGTCTCACTGGCTTCTGGGAGCACTCCGAGCTCACCCAGCCTGTGACCAAGTGCCTCTGTCTCTGGCAGAATCCCACCTTGAGTCTCCGAACCCTGAAGATCCCTGAGCTCTCCCGGGTCAGAGTCTCCCCGGATCTTGTGGGCACCCCTCGCACAGAGCACCGGCCCGTGTCACAGAGCACTGGCCCATGTCACAGACCACGGCTCTAGGAAACCTCGGCTCTGTCTCCGCAGCCGGCTTCCCCGCTCTAATACCTGTGAGCTCTTCGACACTCAGACACCCCTGATCCTTCTGTGACCCCGGGGGACCTGAATCCACGCTGTCCCGGTGAGTCCTTCACCCCAGTTTAGCCTATGGAGTGATGTCCCTCCGTGGAGCAGACTTTTAAAAGTCCTGATTTTGTGCTCCGCCACTTGCCAGGAGCCGGCCCCTCCCCCTGGGGTCTATCTTCCCATCGCGTTGGATTCACTTCTCCGCTGGTCCTACCTTTTAGAAAGTGGTCGATTTTCTGTTTCTAGAATTGTTGTTTTTCTTATCTTCGATCTCCTGTTGGATTTGTAGGTGTTCAGAATGGTTTGATAGGCTATCTAGCTGATCTCCTGCTGCCTGATGTCATCTCAGCCTGCTACTTCTCTGCCATCTTGACTCCTCCCCCCGCAAAAAAATTTTCTTAAGCACAAAATGTCTTTGATTTTCCTAAATGGCTATTAGTAGCACAAACCATTCATTATCTTCATTTTACAAAAACAACACAGTAGGAATAATTAGGTTTGTCCATCTCTCCAAATTTTAGTTACCTCAGCACTACTGTGAGCCTTTTTAATTTGTGAAATTTAGGACTAAAAGTAATCTGAAAAATTAAGAATTCAGCCTTCCTAGTTTAACTCTAAGTAAAATGTGGTAAAACATGTTTCAAAGATTGTGTACTATTCAGACATAAAAAACTCATACTCATATTCAAGGCTGATGAAGTATTTGTCTATAAAAAGATTTGTTTTCCAGTAAATTACTCTTCTCAGTCAAAGCCAACCATAATATACCTAGTACAAAAACAAACAAACAAACAAACAAACAAAAACTAAAGTTCTAAAAGTTTTGTTAATGTTCTCAATTTTCATAACATCCTCCTATTCTCCCAAAAGTCATTGAGAACAAACTAATTGTATGCTGTAACTCAGCAAAGAATCTCACTCTCCTCTGTTCTCATAGCTACGATTGTTATGATAAATTAGCCAGTGCTATTTGGCCCTATCATCCATACATACCAACTGACCTTCCAAGAAACCCTCTAATATTTTCTACATGATTTTTGACCAAAAGATTAGGTATTTTGAAAATAGCATAGGAGAACATGTTTGTTGGAAATGACTTATCAAGGGACTGATCCTTGCATAAATACCTATGGGTGTAAACATAATCTTTTCTCCAACTCTAAAAATGAGGAAGGTGACACTATCCGAAGCCATAAGGTGAAATTCTCAGAGAATCTCCAGGAGCGAAGAGTTCACAGATTTTAAGACCTAGTAAACTGCTAGCTTTAAATTTTCAGAACAAAAGATTACTACCAGAGGGAAACTACTTCTGCCCAAGACCACTGAAATAAGATGCCCCCCGCTGAATGGTGGAAGCCATTAACTACAATGGACTTCTTTGCATTTTTTTTCTTTTTGTCTTCTTAACCATTTCTCTCCATTCTGCTGGTTTAAACTCTAAGATCTTATTTCTAATCACATTTCTAATCACAGTTGTGCATTTATCTAATTTTCCCTTCAATTTTTTGCCTCGTGTGTATCAATGCTTTGTTTTAGGTACAAGTGAATTTAAGATTATTATGTCTTCTTGGTAAAGTGTCATTATAAAATGTCCTTTATCCCTGGTAATATTTATATCTGCTGTTCTAAAGTTGACTATATCTGATATTAATATTGTCACTTCCACTTTCTTATAAATAGTATTTGTAGGGCATACCTTTTCTCACCTTTTTATTTTTAGTCAATGTCTTTATATTTAAAGTATGTCTTATAGATACCATTTAGCTGGGTTGTGTTTTTTATGCAATCTGACAGTCTTCCTTTTGCTTGAGGTATTTAGCCAATTTACATTTTAATGTGATTATCATTTTTTTTAGTATAAATCTATCTGGGATAACTAAATTGATATGTCAACTTGGCTAGGCCATGGTGGCCAGATATCTGATCTAGACATCAGTCTAGCATATGTGCTGCTGAAGTGAGCACTAGACATGAGTCTAGATGTCTCTAGATGTCTTCACAGATGTCTCTGTGAAGGTATTTTTTAAATGAGATTAGCATTTATATCAGTACATTTTGAGTAAAGCAGATTACTCTCTATAATGTGAATAGGCCTCATCCAATCAATTGAGGGGGTAAAGTCTCCTGAAAAAGAGGGAATTCTGCCCCCAAACTGCCTTTGGACTCAAGCTACATTAGCAACTCTGAGTCTTTAGACTGTCAGCCTGCTCTGCACCCTTTGGACTTATCAGCCCCCTTAATCACATGAGTCAGTTTCTTAAAATGAAGCATCTTTCTCCTCTATTTGTTTCATGTCTTGTGTCTTGTTTACTCTTTTTTTTATTTTTAAAATTAGTTGCATATTTTTTATTATACCATTTTATTACAGTTACCACTTATTCATTCTACCTCTTTATTTTTTTCTCTTTTAATGATTGATCTGGGTTACTGTATAAAGACTTAACTTATCGTAGTCTTTTCCATTAGTTTTAAACTGATAATGTACAATGCCTTTATAGTCATATACTTTCATTTCCCTCATTCTACTATTATGGCCATGCATTTTATTTGTATATATGTATGTATGTTATGAACTGTTATTATTATTTTTTCACTGAGTAGTTATTTCTTTAAAAATATTTTAAACTATTAATTTTTAAAAATTAAATTTTTAATATTTAAAAATGTATCATTATATTTCCCCATGATTACTATTTCCATTGAAATACATTTCTTTGGTGGAGGTGCCTTGCTAACACAGTAGGTAGCACATCAGTCTCATTTCTTTGGTAGAAGCAAGGTTTTAACTAATCCTAAAGAATATTCTTTACCATAGTGCAAATCGGCTGAGAACAAATCCATTTGATATGTGCTAGTCTTAAAATGTCTTTAATTCGCCTTGATTTTTTGCTGCAAATAGAAGACAAATGGCATATGGTTATAAGTATGTTGTATATCTACTAATTTACTAGACATAGCTGACAGCCTCTTCCCCCTTCACAATTGATATCTAAGGAATCTGCCTTAAATATCAAAATACTCCAAACACTTCTTCTGTCCTACAAATTCTCTCCCTCCAGCCACCCACTTGTTATGGACTGAATTGTATCTCCCTCAAATTCATATGTTGAAGCTCTAACCTCCAAAGTGACTGTATTTGGAGATAGGACATTTAAGGATTAAGGTTAAATGAGACCATAAGGGTGGGGTCCTAATCCTTACAAGATGAAGAGACATCAGCAATCTCTTTCCCCTCTCTCCAGGTGTGTGGATTAAAGGGCACCTGAAGACACAAGTGGGAAGAAGACCACCCACAAGCCAGGAGGAGGGGTCTTCAACAGTACTGGTACCTTGATCTTGAATTTCCAGCTTTCAGAACTGTAAGAAAATTAATTTCTTTTGTTTAAGTCACCCAGTGAGTGGTTATTTCCTTAGAGCAGACTGAGCAGACAAATATACCACCCCACCCCCAATAAATAATAATAACAATACATTGCACCCTTCCTTTTGGTTAAACACCGAACTTTGCATTTTTTTTTTATTTAGTCCTCACCAAACATCTAAAAGTTGGTATTATTTTATGATGAGCAAACTGAAGTTCAGACTGCTTAAGAGATCTGACCACAGTAACACAAACTATGAAGCCAGGATTCAAATATTGAGCTTCTTATTTAGTTAAAAGTCTGTGCTTTTTTTATCCCCCCCTTTTTTTTTTTAATTCTAGTGATTTAAAGCGTGAAATCCTGGAGCCAGAATTTGTGGTTTCAAATTCTAGCACCAATTCTTACTGGTTAGCCTGGAATAAGTTATTTTGGCTCTCTGTGGCTCTGTTTTCCCATCTATAAAATGAGGAAATAGATTCTACCTATAATATTATCATAAGAACTAAGTGAAAGAATAAGAACAGTGCCTGGCAAATAATAAGTGCTATATATTTACTATAATTTTAAAAATATTATTAATACTATTTTATTAGTATATAATATATAATAATAGTAATAATATTACTAATATTATTACTAATAATTACTAATAATATTACTAATATTATTACTATTATTACATCATATTATCATTCTGAGGTGCTTTACCACACATAATCTAATTTTCTCAAAAGCCCACTAAAATAAGGAAGATATATTTTTACTGTCATTATTGTACATATTTAGCCCAAAGAAGATACATTTTGCTGAAGGGCTCAGAATTCAAACATAAATCGCCGTTGCCCATTTCTGTTGCCCTATGTTGCATTTTTTTAAATTTTATTTATTTATTTGACAGAGAGAGATCACAAGTAGGCAGGGAGGCAGGCAGAGAGAGAGGGGGAAGCAGGCTCCCTGCTGAGCAGAGAGCCTGATGTGGGGCTCCATCCCAGGACCCTGAGACCACGACCTGAGCCAAAGGCAGAGGCTTAACCCACTGAGCCACCCAGTTGCCCCTCTATGTTGCATTTTAAGAGTAATAAAATTGAAAAGCATAGAAGCAAATGCTCTTTATCCTGTTATTCTGGTGCCTGAGTGGCTCAGTCAGTTACTCATTTGCTTCGGCAAATGCTTATGATCAGATCATGATCCCGGGGTCCTGGGATCAAACCCCAAGTCAGGCTCCTTGTTCAGTGAGGAATCTGCTTCTCCATCTCCCTTTGCCGTTCCCCCTACTTATGCTCTCTGTCAAAAAAGTAAATAAAATCTTTAAAAAAAATTAATTCTGTGGTTCTGTCATCTTGATTTTTTTGAATATGCTTTTGTTTAATAAAATTTCTAGATAGGTCTTTTTATTTCTTTTAATATTTTAAAGGTTTAATTTCATTGTCTTCTGACATAAAATTTCTTATGAGAAGTCTGCAGTTATTTGTATTCTGTAGTTTTTACACTTTCCTCTTTTATTCTCTGGCTGTTGTTTTTGTTTGTTTGTTTGTTTGTTTTATTTACTTGACAGACAGAGATCACAAGTAGGCAGAGAGAGAGACAGAGAAGCAGGCTCCCTGCTAAACCAGAGAGCCCGATGTAGGGCTCAATCCCAGGACCCTGAGACCATGACCTGAGTCGAAGGCAGAGGCTTAACCACTGAGCTACCCAGGCACCCCTCTCTGGCTGGTTTTAAGATGTTTTCTTTATTATTCATTTTCAACAATGCAATTGCAATGCACATTTTTGTGATTATTCTTTGCTTATCCTATTTGAGGCTCATTGATATTCTTTGAACTGTGTTATACTTTCCATCAGATTTGGAAAGGTTTAAACGATTATGTTTTCAAATATGTTTTTCCAGCCCTTTAGACTTCTTGATATTTTTCCTACAGGTCATTGAATCTGTATTTTTTAATTTTTACATCTTTATTGTCTGCATTCATTTTTGATACATTATATTGTTATATCTTCAAGTATGTGGTCTTTGCTGCTATAGCTTCTAAATGTGTGATTAAGCCATCTAAATATTTTCATTTTAAATAGAGCATTTTTTATCACTAGAGTTATAGTTGAATTTTCTATATATCTTTCATATCTCCTCTCATCATGTTGTTTTTCCTTTAAATTCTTAAGTGCATAGCATATATTTATAATGGTTGCTTGGAAGCCTTTGCTAATTCCATCATCTCTCACTTAAATACTATTTCTATTGAAAATTTTTTAAATTTTTTTATTGACCATATATCCTTAGGTCTTTGCATATCCAGAAATTTTTGTTTGTATGGTAGACACTATTGTTTACATTTTTGAATGCTTGATAAAATTGTATTTCCTTAAAAAGTGTTGGGCTTTGTTCTAGCAGGCAATTAAGTTATTTAAATATACCTTTCCTCTTTTGAGGCTTGTTATTAATCACATATTAGGATGGCACCAGAGCAGTCTTTTCTCTAGATCCAGTTTAGCCCATGACTAAGGCATGACCATCTGGAGTCTTTACTGAATTCCCTGTATATTCAGTCAAATTTCTCTATTCTGCAATGTAGAAACTTAATTTTCAATCATGCAATCATTCAATCATGCATAGAATAAATCACATTTCTTCAGTAATTATTCCTTTCTTGGGATTTTTTTTTCCTTGGTTTCATGCCCTATGCGTGTGCAAAGTGGTATCAGTCCAAAGATTGAATAGGATGTCTATGTAATTACTTGAGCTTTTTTCCCTGCATATTGTATCCTCTGTAGCACACAACCCTTAAAAATTTATCTGCCTCAAAGTCTTTGAATTCCTATCTTTGTCTCTTCAACTCAGCAAGACTATTGATTTACTCTTTGTGTTACTGGCCAATAATTTCTTCCAAGAAAAGATCTGGGAGAATAAAATGATAAGGTTAATCTAACCCCCCCTTTCCTGAGATCAAAATCTTGAACTGGCATTTGTTTCATGTTTGAAAAGAGTTTTACTTATAGTGCCCCATTTCTTAGTCATTTATGATAGTAAGATAAGCACAGACCCTTATACTCCATGATAACCAGAAGTAAAATTCTAAATAACTTTTAAGGTAGGATTTATACACCCATGTATTTCAAAGCCTCAGATTTCCTCCTCATCTCAAGGAAGACAACAATAATATATTTTCTGAGCCAGCACAAATATGACTCAAGATTTAGTTTGCTCTAAGGTACTTTAAGTCTGAATCTAAACACCATATGTGTTAATTCTACAATGGTTTAGAAAAAAAAAATCTTTCACATCTTTCAATATCCAGTGCTACATCCTGGCTCAGCTGTTTTACATGCTAATCTTTACTCTTTTGAAGGATTTTAATACCAAATCAAAAAGAGTGGTAGGGAGTGGCTTTCTACACACACATCAATTCTGAACAATATCAGCTTCTCTAAAATTACATGGAACCTAGGGTCTCTGAAGAAATCCTTTATTTCACCGCAGGTGACACCTCTCTGGTTTTATGCTAAGTTTTCTTTGCTCAGTAATTTTTTTTTTGCAAAATCAAAGAAGGGCTACTATCAAATCAATACAGCAAAATATTCAAGAACCAAGATGGGTGCAAGGTAAAGTAATCTTTTTACATTCAGTACAGCTGCTTAAAAATGCTGAGTGATGTGGCATTTCATGCTCTGTGAGTCTAACTCATATTGCTTTTTATATCCCACCAATCTGCCAGCCTGCCATGAACCTGACTCTCTCCCAGAATTTGACTGTTCTTCACTAGGATGAGAAAAGCGATATCTAGAAATATAGAATTGTCAGGTAAGTCCACTATGCATACCTTCAGAAGGTAAACAGGCAGGGTAAATATCTTGGACAGAATTCTCAAGAGAGGACAAAAATCCAGAAAGAAAGAAAAAGAAATAGCACTATTAGCAAATAGTAACACTAAAGTAAGTAGGAATATCAGAAAGGATATGAAGAACTAAAGGGAGGACATAAAAGGAAACTATACATTTATATATTTAGAATGTGTTAATAGATGAGAAAATTCAATATTAAAAGCTGTCAATTTTTACATTATTAATTTGTAAATTCCATTCATTCATAACTTGAATCCAAACAATGTTTTCATGAACTTGAAACCAGGATTTAAAATTGTATGTGGCATAATAATTGCTTAAAGATATCCAACATAAATCTTTTTTTTAAAGACTTTATTTATTTATTTGAGAAAGACAGAGAGAGAGAGCAAGAGAGTGATAGAAGGAGAGAGAGAAGCAGGCTCCCCACTGAGCAAAGAGCCCAATGAGGGACTCAATCCCAGGTTCCTGGGCCCATGACCTGAACTGAAGGCAGACGCTTAACCGACTGAGCCACCCAGTTGTCCCATGCAAGATAAATCTAAAGTAAATGTGCAAAGGCAAGAGATCTGCCCTAACAGATAATAATATTTATTATAATTATATAAGAATTATGTGACATTAATACAGGAGTAAACAAATAGACTGATAGAATAGAAAAGGCAAGGAAAAGGTATGTCTGTACCACTTGATGTGTAATCAACTCTTAAATTTGTGTGCAACCCAGAAACAACTCTTAAATTTGTGTGCAAAAGGCTGAATGGGGAGTGCTCATAGGAGTGAGAGAAACAGAATTAGACAGAGGAGCTAAACTTTAACTCACTTTGGCTAATGGCATTGGGATCTCTGGACCTATGAAGGCTCTTCAGAGACATCCTGAACTGCAAAACAGGCTGCCCCTGTTGGGGGCAGGATGAGGAGGAAACTTTGGGGGAGCAGCACCTTTTGGCTGAGGACAATTCCTATGGAGGGATCCAGCTACGAAATCTCATCAGAACCACGGGATCTTATGGGCACAGGCCTACTCCTCTACCTCCTTTGCTAGCTCCTTTTTATGCAGAATACTTATGGCTGAAATAGTCTATAAGTCTTTAGATAATGGTGCTTGAGGTCCTATAAGCAGGAAAGGCAAAACAAATTAATTCCCTTTAAGATGAATTACTACCCCTTTAGGGTGGAAAAGATCTGATATAATCAACGCATTACCAAAGCTAGTTGGTTTCCTAGAAAGATGGAACTCATCATACTGAGAACTCATCTTTTGTTGATTTACACTGTTGACAGGTTGGACACTTGATAGCAGCAATAGCTAAATCAGCCAGAGTGAGAGAAAATCCATATTTTGGGCCCTATGTGTATTATCTATCTCTATCATAATGGTAATGCCAGTTTTTTATCCAATGTGCTAGTTCTAAAGTATGCCCTAATAAAAAAGTGGTTAATGTCAACTGACTATATCACTCTGTATACTTGGTTGTTTAGTGACTATTACATGAGGGATAGGGCCTGGTGGTAATAACCATATGATATAAATATCATAACACTCTCATTCATTATAATTGTTCCCATCTTTCTTCTGAAGCTTGAGCCCCTGACCCATAGTTATTTTAGGATCATAAAATCTCCTTTGCTATCAAGGAGCCCAGTCTTACCATCAGCCATGGTCGACAGAGGACATTGCCAGTGGGCTTCTCAGTATTACTTTGGTCCCTCCTCTAAGTGCATTATTTATTGCTTTAATAAACAGAGTGTACTTTGGACCCTACTATAGAATGTAGTTGCCAATGGGTTTCCCAGGCACATGCTTTGCTTTTCCAGCCTTGTATAGTACATTCTCCTTAAAATGTTCATTTCTCTTTCTTTTTATCTTGTCTCCCTCCCTCTGTAATGTTTCTGGCATTTCTGCTTCATCTGATGTAGTACTTCACTTTTTCCAAGTTTTTAAGAGTCTTCTTGTTATCTGAAACTGTGTTCCCCTCTTGGTGGGTACTGAGCCAAAAGACACAACCAACCAAAGAATAGGAAAAGGATGGATTTTACTTGCAACAAGTAAAGGAGAACACCAGGGATTTTTCCCAAAGCAGTGTCTCCCTGAAGGACAAAATTGGGGAAGTTTTAAGCTAGGGGTTCATGCATATTCATGAGGGAGCTGAAACAGTGGGGAATGTAGCACAGAATCAGGCAAAGGTCATTTTAAGGCAGCTGAGTCCCAGTCAGTCAGGAGGACTGGCAGGGTCAGCATCATCAATTCTCTGGCACCTGTTCAGAATGCTCAAAGGAGTTTAGATCCTGCAGAGATAACTCATGAATATCCACCATGTCAATCTTCACTTTTGAATATGATTAGGTTATCTCCTGACCTGATAGCAGCTATTGGTTCTTACATTCTTCACAAGATGGTGGGGTGGAGGGGGAGGCAAAATGACTTTTCTTATGTTGAGAAAGCTATGTCTTCCTTTTTCTGGGGACCCTTCTTTCTACTTGTAATCTAAACAGCCTGTTAGCACTGACTCCTGAGGCTCTAGTCAGAGTGTTGTGTTTATCAGGAATAAAGGTCCCATATTACTAAAGACTCTCTTATCCAACTCAGTACTCCATCTCCTCTCATCTAGAACTCTCAGGATGTTATAGTCCAAGACACACTCTCCCAACTCCTATTTAAATATCCTGAGTAGCTTTGCGCAGTGGCAGTATCGTAGCCAATGAGGTTTATCCAAGGCGCGATTATTGCTAATTGAAAATATCTTGAGTAGGTCCTGTAGTTTGTCTGAGGTGTAGTCCTATTCTCCCCTTAGCAGTCACAGTTACTTCCCTGGCTAGGTCCTGCTTGGACTTCACCTAGCAACTGCTGATGTTCGAAGGGTGGGGAACCAGGGAGATCTTGAGAAGAGCAGCTGTTGTCACCAGTGAAGAGGCTTCTGCATAATCTTAATATAAACAAGGAGAACTAGACTCTCAGCAAGGAGTGGGCCACTTATTCATGCTTAAGACATTTAGGAGAATCTGGGGATTCAAGATTTTTTGAGTGCCTCAACTCAAATCTTAGACTCCCACTCTCTAATCGCTGCCATGAACTTAGTGTTCCCAACTTCCCAGGGCTGAAAATTCAGTTTTCTTTAGACCTTCACTATCATTAAACCAGGGGCTTGGGTGCCTAGGTGGCTCGGTTGGTTAAGCATCTGCCTTCAATTCAAGTCATGATGCCAGGGTTCTAGGATCAGGTCTCAAATAGGGCTCCCTGCTCAGCAGGGAGCCTGCTTCTCTCTCTGCTCGATGCTACTCTCTCTCTCTGACAAATAAATAAATAAAATCTTAAAACAAACAGACAAACAGGCTTGATCTTTAGCTTTTTTCTGTCTTCCAGCTGCAAAAGCTGAGACTCTCCTTATATACTGCCCAGGACATCCTCTGGCTATCACAAAGCCTTCACTGGTGTTTAAAGGTCTTCAGCTTTTCTTTGTCTTTTTCTAATTTATCAATAGCCACAAGCACCAGCCATCTGTTGTGATTTCTTTTTTTTTTTAAATGTTTCTTAAGTAGAACCTGGGGGTGTGTGAGATGATAAGCCACAGGTCAACAAAACCACAAAGAAAAATGAAATAGAGAAGTTTATCATTCACAGGTCCTAGAGGAGGTACTGGGCCCAGGGGAGGTCAAGGCAGGGTTCAGGCAGAAAGAACATGGTGTCAAGGTCTGGGCATGTGGCTCTTTTAAAGCCTGCCAGTAGAGAGCTTTGGAGTTTCTGGACTAAAAGTGGATTAACCAATTCAAACCAAAACCAGCAGGAGTTTAGGGGTGCAAGTGGGAAGGCCCTAGGTGGCGGGGGAAAATGCTTATCACAGGGGTAGTTGACAGGAGTCATATCATAAATTTACATTTACCTGTGACTCTGTGGGCTATTAGCTAGGGCTTGAGCTCACAGCAGAAGCTGGTGTCAGTTCAAGTTCAAGGGCCCTGCAGGCTGCTTGACCAACACAAAATAGAAGCCAGGGCAGCAGTATTATGGGAGTAGTTTAGCTCAACACCATTCAAGTCCCAGATCCTTTTAAATCCTTACTACTTCTCCTGAACTTCTCAGTCACTTGAGATGTTGTATGCACCAGTGTATTTTCTTCAAGCCTCAGTCCCCAGTGAAAGTTTTAGAAGTCACTGGGCTACTGCTTGGCAATGTTTATCATTATTTCATCATGGCATAAGTCATCATTACCAGCCAGTGATGGAAGATTCAGCTCCAAAATCCGTTTTTAAATCTGTTTTCTAGGACCACTTCTTGTGCCCATTGTCACAGGTCAGGTTTTCTAGAACACAGACTGAGATGTAGATTAGCATGGTTTATGGGTGATTAATTTGCATAAAGGAGGGAAGGAAGCAAACTTGGGCAGGAGAGCAATTAAATTGGGATTCATTGCCACAGAGAACTCATCAGTCCCACAAAGAGCTTGGAAGTGGGACTGGCCCTTTAGGGAAATCCCAAACTGAGGCCAAGAGCCAGACTTCTGTCCTTCCACACAAACCCAGTAATTGAATACAGAGCTATCTCTGAAGAGGGAGCAGAATCTCAAGCAAAACAGATTTTTGTTAATTTGAGGGACAGATTATGCTATGTGCTGTCAGAAGACAGTACTTGAAATAGACTCTGGACTCTGTACCACAACATCTACTACTAATATAGTATAGCTCTAAATGTGTAAACCAAATCTTGAATGATAAATGATAGACAGGTGGATAGATGGATGGATGGATGGATTGATAGATAGATAGATATGAATATCTTTGTGACATAGGAGTATTCAAAAAATTCTTAAGACATTAAAACTTCCAATTATTAAAAAAGATAAGTAACTAGGCAATATCAAAATTTAAAACCTGGACACAGTTCAGGACAGTGTAGGCAAAGGTAAATAACAAGGAACAGACTTGGAGAAGATACGTGCCAAGTGTATTATCAAGGCTTCATATCCAGAATATATAAGAAATTGATATAAATCATTCAGAAGACAAACAACATGAAGGTAAAAACAGGCAAAATATATGAAAGCTAATTTATAAAGCAGTGAAATGGTCAAGAAATAAATGAAAAAAAAAAAAGCTTAACTTCACTAGTATGGAGAGAGATCAAATTAAAGAAATAAACCCCCATTTTGCAATATTCAAGGCTCCCAAATTCAAAAAACAATGTCTAGTGGGCAAAATTGTAAGGAAATGGCTTCATGTGCTATGTGTGTTTGTCTGTATGTTTGGGGAAAATGTAAATAGGCACTTTGAGGAGCAATTTATCAATGTACATAACATTGACAAAAATGGTAGCCATTCCATTTCTGAGCCCAGGGAAACTTGCACATGAATACCAGAAGAAGTGAACAGAGAATTTTCATAGCAATATTGTCAACAATAGAAACAAATAATGAGACATCACCAAATGGTCATCAATAAAGGAATATATAGATAAAATGTGATTAAGTTACATGATGGAGTGCTCTAGAGTAGTTCATGTCTACAAACTAGGTTCATACACATCAACAGTTCTATCTTAACAACACGTCAATCTCATCCAATCAGAATAAATCCCAGAACTCTGTGTGCTCCAAGTGAGCCCCCATCCCAGCCTTTCACTTCTAAGCAACTCTAAACCTCACTGCTCCTATTTCCCTTGACGTCCTCAGGGCTGCTCTCATTCTGCCCAGACTGCCTCAACCTATCCGTCTGCATCGTCCTTTCCTTTTATTTTTTTTTTTTGTCCATAATATTTTCACTTTCCAACATACTTTACTTCTTTATTTATTTGTTCTTTTCCAATTAACACATAAACTCCTCTTGGGGAAGGTTAATTTCTTATCATTTTGTTAATCTCTAGCACTAACATCTAGAATAGTGCCCAGAACATTGAACACAAAATACATATTCCTTGAGTGACCATGTAATGCAGAATATAAAAAGCGAGTGGTGATGACCAAGTGGGATTTATTGCAGGGCAGCAGGGTTGGTTCAACATCCGCAAATCAATCAATGTCATACAATACATTAACAAAAGAAAGAACAAGAACCATATGATACTCTCAATAGGTGCTGAAAAAGCATTTGACAAAGTACAGCATCCCTTCCTGATCAAAACTCTTCAAAGTGTAGGGATAGAAGGCACATACCTCAATATTATCAAAGCCACCTATGAAAAACCCACCACAAATATCATTCTCAATGGAGAAAAACTGAGAGCTTTTCCGCTAAGGTCAGGAACACAGCAGGGATGTCCATTATCACCACTGCTATTCAACATAGTACTAGAAGTCCTAGCCTCAGCAATCAGACAACAAAAAGAAATTAAAGGCTTCCAAATTGGCAAAGAAGAAGTCAAACTATCAGTCTTTGCAGATGATATGATACTATATGTGGAAAACCCAAAAGACTCCACTCCAAATCTGCTAGAACTTGTATAGGAATTCAGTAAAGTGTCAGGATATAAAATCAGTGCACAGAAATAAGTTGCATTTCTTTACACCCACAACAAGACAGAAGAAAGAGAAATTAAGGAGTCAATCCCATTTACAATTGCACCCAAAACCACAAGATACCTAGGAATAAACCTAACCAAAGAGGCAAAGAACCTGTACTCAGAATACTATAAAGTACTCATGAAAGAAATTGAGGAAGACAGAAAAAAATGGAAAAATGTTCCATGCTCATGGATTGGAAGAACAAATATTGTGAAAATGTCTATGCTACCTAAAGCAATCTACACATTTAATGCAATCACTATCAAAATCCCGTCCATTTTTTAAAGAAATGGAACAAATAATCCTAAAATTTATTCATATGGAACCAGAAAAGACATTGAATAGCCAAAAGAATATTGAAAAAGAAAGCCAAAGTTGGTGGCATCACAATTCCGGACTTCAAGCTCTATTACAAAGTTGTCATCATCAAGAGTGTATGGTACTGGCACAGACACAAAGATCAATGGAACAGAATAGAGAGCCCAGAAATAGACCCTCAAATCTATGATCAACTAATCTTCGACAGAGCAGAAAAGAATGTCCAATGGAAAAAAGACAGTCTCTTCAACAAATGGTGTTGGGAAAACTGGACAGCCACATGCAGAAAAATGAAATTGGACCATTTCCTTACACCACACACGAAAATAGACTCAAAATGGAGAAAGGAATCCATCAAAATCCTTGAGGAGAACACAGGCAGCAACCTCTTCGACCTCAGCCACAGCAACTTCTTCCTAGGAACATTGTCAAATGCAAGGGAAGCAAGGGCAAAAATGAGCTATTGGGACTTCATCAAGACAAAATCTTTTGCACAGCAAAGGAAACAGTTAACAAAACCAAAAAATAACTGACAGAATGGGAGAAGATATTTGGAAACTACATATCAGATAAAGGGCTAGTATCCAAAATCTATAAAGAGCTTAGCAAACTCACCACCCAAGAACAAATAATCCAATCAAGAAATCGGCAGAGGACATGAACAGACATTTCTGCAAAGAAGACATCCAGATGGCCAACAGACACATGAAAAAGTGCTCCACATCACTGGGCATCAGGGAAATACAAATCAAAACCACAATGAGATACCACCTCACACCAGTCAGAGTGGCTAAAATGAACAAGTCAGGAAATGACAGATGCTGGCGAGGATGTGGAGAAAGGGGAACCCTCCTACACCATTGGTGGGAATGCAAGCTGGTGAAACCACTCTGGAAAACAGCATGGAGGTTCCTCAAAAAGTTGAATAGAGCTACCTTATGACCCAGCATTTGCACTACTGGGTATTTACCCTAAAGATACAAACGTAGTGATCCGAAAGGGCTCGTGCACCTGAATGTTTATAGTAGCAATGTCCACAATAGCCAAACTATGGAAAGAACCTAGATGTCCATCAACAGATGAATGGATAAAGAAGAAGTGGTATATATGTACAATGGAATACTATGCAGCCATCAAAAGAAATGAAATCTTGCCATTTACAATGACGTGGATGGAACTAGAGGGTATTATGCTTAGCGAAATAAGTCATTTGGAGAAAGACAACTATCATATGATCTCCCTGACATGAGGAAGTGGAGATGCAACGGTGGGGGAGGGGTTGGGGGGTAGGAAGAGAATAAATAAAACAAGAAGGGACCGGGAGGGAGACAAACCATAAGAGACTCTTAATGTCACAAAACAAACTGAGGGGGGCCAGGGGGAGGGGGTTAGGGAGTGGGTGGTGGGGTTGTGGACATTGGGGAGGGTATGTGCTATGGTGAGTGCTGTGAAGTGTATAAGCCTGACGATTCACAGACCTGTACCCCTGGGGCTAATAATACATTATATGTTTATTAAAAAATAATTTCTTTTTAAAAAATGAGTGGTGAAAGTGAATGAAAAATATATACATCTCCTGTAAAACTTTAAATACTTTCCAAATAATACTCCATAAAAACAGTTAAAAGACTTCAAAATGGGCTGGAAAAGCATATTATAAATTCCCAAAAGTGATTATCTTTGAGAAGAATATGATTCTAAGGGGTTTGAGGAAGGAAAATAGGATTTCAGCTTTATTTCTCATGGGTGTATTTTTACTTAAAAAAGTCAAAAGTAAATATGACAAATTTTACTTTAAGATTCTGTGTTACTTCTCTGTATATTTAAATTAGAACAAAAGGAACCTACATGAGAAAATGATAATCTGCAATGTCACCATCATTATACGTTTGATTTTAATATTACAAATTTCAGAAGCCACAGGTGGTATATAACATTTCATCAGGGCAGAACTTCCAACTGACATCGCTATCAGCCTTACAACCAGGTGTCTGATGCTTTGATTGATTCTGTTTAAACTAATAGGCACATAAGAGACTCTTAATCTCACAAAACAAACTGAGGGTTGCTGGGGGGAGGGGGGTGTGGCGAGGGTGGTGGGGTTATGGACATTGGGGAGGGTATGTGCTATGATGAATGCTGTGAAGTGTATAAGCCTGATGATTCACAGACCTGTACCCCTGGGGCAAATAAAAACATCATATGTTATCAAAACTTATTAATAAAAAATAAACTTTTAGGCAATATTCTTTAATTCAATCAACTATAAAATTAAAAAGTAAGCTTGGTGTCTACCAGAGACACCCTTGATCACCTCTGTCTTTGTGGGCAGGCTGAGGATTAGGAAGTGGCCACACTAAATGTTGGGCAGGTTTCTCAACAATATTGGGGTTGGGGAGTGTTGGAGGGGAAGTAGGGTGGGGCAGGGCTCAGCTGAGGGAGGCCTACAGTGCTTGTGGGAGTTCCAGATGAGAGAAGGCATACTGCCTTAGAGCTATCCTGCTGACTCTGAAATGCTTCTCAACATTTCCCACCAAACCTTGATCCTCAACCCTTTCAGGGTGCACAGCTGTGATGATGCTATGTGCCATGCTTTGGTTTGCTTCCTCTGACAGAGAGGTCAAGTTCGAAGTCCCGTCTGAAATACAATCAGCTCTCTGCAGCTAACTCTGCATAAAATGAATCTACCCAGAACTCTGTGGCCCTTTGGACTGGCCCCATCTCAGGAGAAATTCATATCATTCATCACCATAGCAGGCAGATGTTTTGGCTCAAGGATTCAACAACTATTCCCCACAAAGGACTCCTTTAAATAATTTTCTGCATATGGACCATGCATGTGTAAAATATATGCCCATCAAACATACATTTCAAGAAAAAATCATTTTGTAAATTTTGTTGACCAGAGGATAAAACAGAAATACATAAAAGTGTATGAGATAAGGGGCGCCTGGATGGCTCTGTCAGTTAAGCATCTGTCTTTAGCTCAGGTCATGATCCCAGGTCATGATCTCAGGATTGAGCCCCACAACTGGCTCTCTGCTTGGAAGGGAGCCTGCTTCTCCCTCTCCCTCTCCCTTCTGCTCCCCCTGCTTTTGTGCTCTCTCGTTTTCTCTCTCTCTCTCTGTCAAATAAATTAATAAAACCTTTTAAAAAATCCTTTAAAAAAAGTACATGAGGAGCGCCTAGGTGGCTCAGTGGGTTGAAGCCTCTGCCTTCAGCTCAGGTCATGATCCCAGAGTCCTGAGATGGAGTCCCGCATCAGGCTTGCTTCCTCCTCTCTCTCTGCCTGCCTCTCTGCCTACTTGTGATCTCTGTCTGTCAAATGAATAAATAAAATCTTTAAAAAAAAAAAAAGTACATGAGATGAACAAGAGCTCACCAATGCTTTATTAGCCCAAAGCTCAGAACCCTGATATTTCAGTTAGATTATTAGCCCTAATGGAAATAAATGTATGATTTTCATCAGGATTTTCAATACTCTGAACATAGCTCCATCAAGAATCTTACTGACCTATAAAGCTTCATGATCTGGACTCTAATACCAGAATGTGGCTAAAATCAAATCTGGGAAGGGAAAATAAGTATATTATCTTTTATTTCACTTATTTCCTCCCAGTGTTAAATTTTTAAAGTCATAGAAATCAATTGTTCCTTTACTTCTTAGAGCATTACAGCTTCTTCACATTATGAAGTTATCTCCAAGGGACCTGGAAAAAATCGTGTACCTTGAATAGTACATCAAAAGATTTACATAGCTCTGCAGAGGGGATGGAGTGGTGAGAGAATATTATCCAGAGTACGATCGATCTCATGTTTTCATTCTTCTGGTGCAAGTGATTAACCTCAGACAGAGAGTCCAGCATTATAAATTCCCTGCACACAGATAAACTCTGGAAATAAAAACCAAAACAATAATCAGAGGTCAAACTTTTGAACTGCCTTGAACCACATAAAAACAAATTGAATAAATGTTACACGTGAAAAATCATTTGAGCCAATTCACATCTGCTTCTCTCTGACACCTCATGCCTCAGTCAGGATCCTCACTTATCTGTAGAATTGTTCCACAGAATGACTTCTAAAACTATTTCACAAATAATCCAAGCATTATCACCTGACTTGATAATCAAGCTACTATCAACATTGGAGAGTGGATGTCATAAACTAGGTGGCAATTCCTACCAGAAGCCTTCTACTTCAGGAAAGGAGACCAAGCACGTATTTATATAATTAACAAACAATAATCAGACAAGCTTGAAAAATGCTATGTGTTCTTCTCCCTCATATACACGGGTAGCTGAAATATAATTTTTTTAAAATGACATGGACAAGTAAGTCATCTCCAGTAATATAATTAATCAAAATTAAGTATATAAGAATTGATGGCCTTTTTTGCTAGACTCAGAAGTAATAATAAATATTTCAAGTAAGCTGAGAGCTCATGATGACTTTCTCTTGCCCCCTAGTTTACAAAAGAAACTAATCAGGTTATTCCTTTATGGAATTTATAATGCGGCTAAAGACTAGATTTCATAGAAATGATGTTGACCAAAATAATATAATGATCTTCTGACAGTAATATACTTAGTTGAAATCATGTCACAGTCATGGTTATAAATTTTTATTGATCTTCAGATGCATTTCCACTCTGCTGCACTTCTGAGCAATGTTCCATGGTTGCAAGTTGGCAAAGTGATGCAGAGGATGCAGGATGTAATAAAGAACTCTTTGGTTCATCATGGGATGAGACACACATGTGTCTGGACCAGATGAAGTGACCACAAGCCTATTGGGAAAATGACAGAAAAACTAACAGAGTTTTCAATCCACTTGAACATGATTTTGCTATTTTGCTTTTGTAAATTTGTGAAAGAATAAGAAGATCCATTTATTTGCATGGAAATCCATTTAATTCAGCTTCAAATATCATTCTATGCAGCAATGCCCATGTGGGGATTAGCAGAAAGAGGCACAGCACAGGATCAGCCCTATAGAAAAGCCGTGATTTGAAAGAATTATAGCAATTAATGAGTGGGTTTGCCAATATTATATTGTTGACCAGATAACGGTCCTGCCCTCAAAGCATTTCCCGCCTACCTTTTTAGAGGCAAACAGACATTAGTCAGGGACGCCTGGGTGGCTCAGTTGATTAAGCAGCTGCCTTCGGCTCAGGTCATGATCCCAGCGTCCTGGGATCCAGTCCCACATCGGGCTCCTTGCTCGGCAGGGAGCCTGCTTCTCCCTCTGCCTCTGCCTACCACTCTGTCTGCCTGTGATCGCTCTCTCTCTCTCTCTCTCTGACAAATAAAAATAAAAAATAAAAAAATAAAAAAACAGACATTAGTCAAATCATCATACTGTATAATATATATATCATATACATATATATATTTATACATATATGTGTGTGTATATACATGTATATATACATATATATGCAGTCCCCCAACCTCCTCCTGACATATTGTCTCTCCTCTGCTGTCCTGCCCACTGCTCCCTTGCAGTATATTCAATAAACTTCTGGGGCACCTGGGTGGCTCAGTCAGTTAAGCATTTGCCTTCGGCTCAGGTCATGATCCCAGAATCTTGGGGTAAGTCCCCACAATAGGCTCTCCACTGAGCGGGTAGTCTGCTTGACTCCCTCTCCCTCTGCCCTTCACCCCACTCGTGTTTTTTTTTTTCTTCTCTTTCTCTCTCAAATAAATAAATAAACTCTTAAAAATGAGCAAATGGGGGCGCCTGGGTGGCTCAGTGGGTTAAACCTCTGCCTTCAGCTCAGGTCATGATCTCAGGGTCCTGGGATCGAGTCCCACATCGGGCTCTCTGCTCAGCAGGGAGCCTGCTTCCTCCTCTCTCTCTGCCTGCCTCCCTGCCTACTTGTGATCTCTCTCTCTCTCTCTGTCAAATAAATACATAAATACTTTAAAAAAAAAAACAAAAAAAAATGAGCAAATGAACAAACTTCTATCTCCCCTGTTCTGCCTTGGGTGAATTCTTTCACCATCCACACCACTGGCCTCCACCTGATCAGCCATTCCACATAAACCACTATTGAGGAACTTCTGAGGATTTTGCTTATTTGATAACAAAGAGGGAGAGAAACTTTCAAGCCTTGCATCGTATCTCTTCTCAATGAGTCAAGGAAGCAAATGACCTAGAAATAATATTTCTTCCTGTCCAGCTAAGGTTACCATTCTCTGCTGAGCCGGCATTAAGTGTACCCTTCTCAGAACTGGAGGATATGCCCACACCAGGCTTTTACAAGTGCTTGCAGAAGGTGCTTTCCCTTCCTTATGTTTAAAGAGACTGTTCTTAGGGGTCAGTGGGTTAAAGCCTCTGCCTTCAGCTCAGGTCATGATCCCAGGGTCCTGGGATCAAGCAGCACATAGGGCTCTCTGCTCAGCAGGGAGCCTGCTTCCCCCTTTCTCTGCCTGCCTCTCTGTCTACTTGTGATCTCTCTCTGTCAAATAAATAAAATCTTTTAAAAAAAGAGAGAGAGAGAGAGACTTTTCTTGGAAGCTAGAGCTTCCAAGTGTTAAGTGGAAATAAAAAAAGAAAGAGGAAAAATCCCTGAAAAGAGGCTAAAATCAGTACTCTTATTATTGTTGGTCATGATGTGTGATGATACCCCTGAGTGTCACAAAGCCAGTAAAGATCCTAATGGTGACCGTGTGTTAACTGGCTAGCTAACCATCTCCTCCACTAGAAGACAGCTGCTCTGAGGAAGTGAGGACTGGAAGTGCCTTAGCCTAGAAGAGGAACAAAGTCGAGTGTGCTAACACCTAAATTCTCCTCAGAGGGGCGCCTCGGTGGCTCAGTTGTTAAACTGAGCCTTCGGCTCAGGTCATGATCCTGGGGTCCTGGGATTGAGTCCCCACATCAGGCTCCTTGCTCTACAGGAAGCCTGCTTCTCCTTCTCCCTCTCTCCCTGCTTGTGTTCCCTCTCTCACTGTTCTATCTCTGTCAAAAAAATGAATAAAGTCTTAAAATTAATTAATTAATTAATTAATTCTTCCCAGAATAATCCAGAATCAGAGCATAACTGCCACCACCAGAAGCTGACAGAAATCTCGGCAGTTGGACTATGGAAGAAAGAGGCCAACTCCACATGAGGGGACTGGGGGCCTTCTGCAGAGCCTGCTCAGCTGCCAAAGTTAGAAGGATGTTTTCTATGAATATTCCAGGGGCTCTACAAATGCATTTCAAATCTGAGGTAATTCCTCCCAAACAGACTGCTCAGAAGCCTCTGAGAAATCAAGTGTGTCTTCCCCTCCCATAACATGGCTTCCTATCCTCCCAGTTGCTGCTGTGTTTCCAGGTTTCTGGCCTCCAATACCAGTTGCCCTTGGCTCCCCATCATTCACCTCTAGTAGAAATCAGGTGAACGGTTTAGTTTTCTTCATGGAAGTCTATACATCCATAGGTGAAAGCAGAATCACCATAGCAACTGGGTCACTAGAGTGATTTCAGAATCCTCCCAGTTCACATGCTGCACACCTGCTCCCTTTTGGCTTCCCTCCACACTCGCTAAACATATATATTTTTAAGATTTTATTTATTTATTTATTTATTTGAGAGAGAGAGAGCACAACTGAGAGGGAGAGGGAGAGAGAATCTGCCACACTGAGTGCAGAGCCCCACGTGGGGCTCAGTCCCATGATCAGGAGATCATGACCTGAGCCAAAATCAAAAGTCGGAGGCTTATCACACCGAGCCACCCAGGGGCCCTTCAACATGTTATTTTTATCAGCTAACTGTGTGTTTCCTGAGGGTGGGAACTATATTATTTGTTTGCATAGCTCCTGGCAATTTGTAAGACACTTAAAAAATAATTTTCTCATTCAATCCTATTTCAGCATTTTTCTGGAAGCATTTTCTGGAAGAGTGGTTAACATTTGCATTAAAGAGAGGTTCTACAAATCAATACATAAAAGGACAGGGGAGGGAGAATTTCACGATTCATCTTATTCTTTCTGTATTGTTAGAATTTTTTTTGTCACATAAATATATGACTTTTTTATGACAAGATGTCACTTTTAGTTTTATTAATTTGGTGCATTCTACCTATATGTTCTAAGACGCAAGGATAAAATAACGGCTTCTGAGGGTTTCAGTCAGAAAAGTTAGTGACTAAAATCTTTGGTGTGAGAGAAAAATGCTTTTCCAGAGGATCGACACACCCTTCCCTTTTCCAAGCCACATACTTCTGATTAATCACAGCATCCTTTCCTTTTGGGTGGAGAGACCACTAAAATTTCTTAACCCAGCACACCTGACAGTTCTTATGAATTGACCGGAGTTAAGGGAGGATATGAAACCCATACACCATCCTCTGGTTGGATAACGTTCTCTTTGAATTACAACTTGACACTAATGTATCGAAGTTACAAAGGAGAAATTGGTCCAGATGAGGACAGAAGGAAAAAACAGGCAGTGTGCAACACAGCGGAACGTGATGGCATCAAACCATAATAAGGTTACAAGCAGTTGCCCTATAAAAACTATCCATAGAAAAAGAAACTTTTTTTTTTCAAAGATGATGACTTCTGCTGTGGATGGCTGTCTCCATGCATTGGGGCACTCCTAAGGACAAGCCCTTGTCACCAAAGCAGAATGCTGCCTACAGTCATCAGATCCCTACAAAGCCTTTTCTGCAAAAAGACTCTGTCCTAAGCAGCCAGCATGTCAGAGTTGCTATTGTCATTTCTCAAACCATGTGTGATAGTCTCAACAGAGACACCATACGGTGCTAATAATAAAGATAATCTTTTCAATATGTTCTGTTAATCCCATGAGGACCAAAGGCAGAGAAATGCTTTGGAAGAAAAATGGCTACTCCCGGGGGCCTCAGCTCTTTTTTGAAAGTAAAGCAATTCATCCAGCCACTGAAATAAGGCACTCCAAAATCTCCCGGAAGTAGTAGAGGAAAACCGCATTGCAATCCAAGTCCAGTTTGAAGGAAAATAGAGAAGTCGTCCGAGAGGTCGCAAATACACGACCTGCTCCAGCCAACGGATGTAACTGAGCCAATCGAGGGGAGGTTCCTGTATGTTCTTCAGCATACTGATCACCTGCTACAGGACCTGAACAGTTCTGGATATTGAGGGAGAAAAATCCCCAATATATTCAAGTTGATCAATTCAAATATTCATCTATTAAGCATCTACTCTGTGTCAGACACTGCACTAAATGCTAGTCAAGGCCCTTGAACCCAAAATGTTTGCATCCTCAGAGCCAAAGTACTTACACAGGCAGTAAATAATTAGAGAACAATAAAAAAAGAGCAGAGGGCTAAGTGTCAGGGCAAAGGAAGCCTGAGTCAGAAGACAGTAAGGTGAAATGTCAAACAAGTAGTTAGGGAATCTTCATGGACAAGGTGAATCTTAAAGATGGTGTATTAATCAGGGTTCTCCAGAGAAGCAGACTAGTTTGGCATAGATAATTAGACAGACAGACAAGCATATTTATATATTATAGATACATATTATATAGATTTATAAACACATGTATTTATATATTTAATACAAATTTATTCACTTACATATAAATAAATTTGTAAGTTTATTTACAAATTTAGAAAGAGGCTATGAGGGATTGGCTCACACAATTATGGAGTCTGAGAAGTCCCATGGTCTTCTGTTTGCAAGCAACCCAGGGAAGCCAGTGGTATAAGTCAGTCAGAATTCAAAAACCCTCGGAACCAGCGGAGCTGATGGTGTAAATCCCAGCCCGAGAGATGGACAAAATGAGATGACCTGTCCTAGCTCAAGCCATGAGGCCAGAGAAAAGGGGCAAATTCCTCCTTCTTCTGACTTCTATTCTATTCAGGACCTCAAAGGATTGGATGATGCCCAGCCACAACAGGGAGAGCTTTCTGTTCTGCTGAATTCATTGATTCAAATGTTAATCTCATCCAGACACACCCTCACAGACCTGCCTAGAAATAATGTCTAATCTGGGCACCTCATGGCCAGTGAGGTTGGCTCATATAATGGACCATCACACATAGTGAGTGACGACATGGAAAAGAGAAGCGGTGCATTTCAGCTAGAGAGTCAGCTTGAACAGGACATGGAAATAAACACAGACAAGGACTGTGGACTTTGGGAAGGAACGAGCCTGATCAAAGCTTCTGAAGGGGAGTGTGGGCGGCCAAGGTGAAGGAGGAAGAACTGAGCTGTATTATTAAATTGCTTGATAATAAAGCAGTCACTGTGAAATCTGTGACATTGTACACCAACACAACTTAAAGATGAGGATGATTTAGCAATTCTTTGCTCCAACTACACTGTTGAGTATCAGCTGCTGGCTTGGGTCAATCACTGTAGCATGTCAGGTAATCCATACAGGAAGCCACTGAAGTTGGTTCCATATTTTCAGATTAAACACATGTCACCCAGAGAAATTAAATAATTTTCCCAAAGTCACACAATTAATGGACAGGTCTATGTGGCACCAAAACCCATGTTTTTGGTACCCTGAATCCTCTAGGTACAACAGAGCCAACATAAATATGCTTGTCCAAATAGTATTAAAGAGATACATCCTCATCTAGTATGTCCAATGTGGAAACCAACATGTTGTCTATAAATATCAGTTATGGCCACCTAGTTTGAGATCCCCTCCTTAACAGTACCTACCTTATTCATTCATTCCACAATAAAGAGGTGTTTGTTATTTGCCAGGCACTGTATAGACTCTGAGACAGAGTCATGACCAACACAGTGCTCTTGCCCTCTTCATACACCTTCTGTTTGGAATAAATAAATGCTGGGGAAAAATATAGAAAACATTTCTTGACATGGAACTTAATGAATGATGTCCAAAATTGTATCATGTTACCCTGAAGTAAAAATGCTAATGTAAACATATATAAATATAGACAACCATAAATAAAACACAGCTACAGATATAATATGGTCCTCTATTAAATAATAGCAAAAATTTCTAATATATTATTAAAATGTGGCCTTCACTAACAGAAATATCACTGTCCTTTTCTTGTCTGGGCTTCTTGTAGTCTTTATCCTTTAACAACCTACTCTTCAGTGTTTGGGATCAGACCTTTCCTTTGGGCTAGGACAGAAATCCAAATCTCAAAGACCCCTCAGTCTCAGGCTACAATTTCATAAGGGAGAGACTTTATGACAACAGACATTTCACTGAACTCAGTTCTCTGTTCCAGCCACTGCCCAGGTGACTTCAGTGTGAAGTTCAAGATGAGGCAGCTCCTTTGCCCTTCCCAGCGTAACCTGCCAAGTGCCTGGTGGCAGCTTTCTTTTCATATGCCTTCTCCTCTTTGCCTCAGTGAATGTTGTTGGGGAGAGGGGAACAGATCCTTTTATTTTCACTTTACCTTTTGATGAAAAAAAGAATGTCTTTTTTGACTGACTGTTTCTCAGATAGCTTTCTCCATTACATTAAAAAGCCATAATTCTATTTGTTTTCCCCCTAGGATTTGTCATCTCTCTCTCCCCACACTACTCCTCCCACATCATCTATAAAATAGGATTCTGGCTCCTTGGAAATGTGAAGACTTCAAATGAATAGAGTCAGCAATCTATTTGAGTAATCCAACTAAAGTAAAAAGGACTACTGCAATAAGTCATGTTCAATATTGATTTTGCTTATTTTTTCTATAAATTAAATTCTTGTAATTCTATAGCTTAAAAATATTCAACAGGTACTTTTCATGTAAAAGCTTGGAAATAATTTCATGCCTAGCAAGGTATCAAGATTTACTTATTTATCTGAGAAAGAGAGAGAGAGAGAGCAGGAGAGGAGGAGGGAGAGCGATTCCTCAAGCAACTCCCCAGTGGAGCATGGAGCCCATTGCAGGGCTCAGTTCCAGGACTCTGAGATCATGACCTGAACCAAAATCAAGACTGGACCACTCAACTGACTGAGCCACCCGGGTGCCCCGCAAAGCATTTTTTTAAAATGAAAAATGAACTAAATGACTTTTAACAAGACCCAATCTTAACTTATATTGCAAACCATTTTTTTTACTGTATCAATTAACAGCAAACATTTTGTTTGTTCGACACTGTGCAAGCTGGAATGTGGAAATTGACTCATAAAGTGTGAATTTCTTACATTTTTGCCATGTCTTACCTATGGTTTATGTTCAGTTAATATTTAAAATATATAGCATTTGTTATTAATAAATAATTTTGTAATAATAATTTATAAGCCTTCAATTATTATTAATAAACATATAGGCAGAAATAGTAGAAAAGTTCTATGGGACATTTGGAAACAGACAAAAATTAAAACTCAAAACCCAAAATTATGCACACCCCCCAACTCTCCCACCATCATGGTCTTTCAGAGAAAGAAGATATAAGAAATGCCCCTGGGGTAGAAAAGGTAACACCGAGACCTGCTGAGACCAGCATGCATTTAAAGGTCCCTAGGCTATGTTAGCTTAAGTGCAGACCTTAATTTGCTTCAGGTATAAAATTGTCTTGTTATGCTTCAGATTTTGAGCCACTGGTAACTACCTTATAAGTTGAGAGGGTTAAATTTGAAGGATGCACTTGAAAATATTACTTATAAAACCTCTTTCTCTTTTTTTTTTTTTAACTCCTGTAAATTCCATTTCCATTTAAGTGGAAGTAGAAGCACACAAATTGCTTTCATGATGCTCTTCCTATTTGTGTTTCTATGGAAATGGATTCTTGATTAGGAAAGGGAAAGCTAAAATCAAATGTTATAAGCAGGCAGAGCATAATAGAGGGTGTTTTATGGAGCCTTTGACCAGATTTCATCCAATCCAAGGTAACATATTAAACTAGCCCAAACTTAAAGAAATAAACCCTCACATCCTCACCTTACCTCTCCAAGAGTTATTTGACCTCTCAGATTTTTCTGACCACATCTTAACCAACATCAAACACAACACCCCCACAGCCTTGACTTATAGGTCTTAAAATGAGGCACAGTGCCCTTTGTTGGGTCTTGCTTTTGAACATTTCTCTCTTAACTAGCTCCCAAATATGATGCCTGCTCTAAAGTATGTGGCCAAGAGCAATGGACAATTGGGGATATCACTGGGAGAATAAAGTCTAAAAAGAAAAAAAATGTAAAAAGTGAAGCTGAATTTCAAAGACTAAATAATAATTTAGTATCACATTCACCTTTACATTCCATTTCTTAACAATTCACATTTAAATTAAAAATAATTCAGATTTACATTGTCCCTATTCTGTGAAGAATTGCCATAAAAAAATCTACCACTAAAAGCTCCCATTACACAAATCATGCCTGTCAGCTGCTATCAATTTCCACACCCTTTTGACATCTACATGGCTAAGATTTGGCAAAAGTGCTAATATAGTCTCTTTTATGACAGGAATTTTGCAACCATGGCAGCACAGGAGCAAATTACACTTATTTTCTGCAAATGCTCAATGCTACGGAAATGTACCTGATATATATTCATGAAACAAAACTAGAAAAATCTTGTTCTAAAACAAATCCCCATAATTAGGTAAAATACTAAACAACAATTCAACCCAAACAGAATAACTTACATAAAAATCTATTATGAAATTTGATTGCAACTTTAGTGTTATTCTCTTAGCTGTTTAACATGAAAGGTATGTGGCACATCATATAGGAACTCATCACCTCTAAACCTCAGGATCAGCATAAGAATGAATTTGTGCCCCGGTGAAGATTATCTAAAATCTCTAAAATCTCTCTGATTTCCTCAGTTCCAAACATATTACTAGTATTCCATGCCAGAAATTAAAAGGCTATCAATTTAGGAGGAATTGAATAATTAGTCACATAGAACGTAGAATTTCTTTGAGTGTATCATGAATAGAAAGCAATAATATTATGACATCCTTCACTGTGATAACTGAGGGAGGAAAAAAAAGGAAAGAGAGAAAGAGAAAGAGAGGAGGAGGAGAGAGAACAGGAGGAAGGGAAAAGAGGAGAGAGAAGGAAAGGAAAAGTAACAAGGAGAAGAAAAGCATGAAAAAGCTAAAGAAGGGACGAAAGAAAGAAGGTGAGACATTTGGAGATCATTGACCTAATAATTATTTCAGAATGGAAAAAACAAAACAAAACAAAAACGGAAGTAACCAGACATTAACACTGATCAATTCTCCTCTCATGTATTGACCAAAAGAATAATGTTATTTAACATTACTGGAGAGTCAGATGCAAATAGGTGCAAAGGGACAGACAACAAAAGGCTGGGAAAGAGGGAGAGGAGAAAAACTCTAATACTATATTAGGGTTTCTTCAAGAGAGACTGGTCACTTATGTTTCTGCTGATGGGTAAACAAAAGGCCTATATACCAGGCCTGCTGAAATAAAGTTTTCTTGAATAATGGGTGTACAATAAGATGAATGCTATGGGTTAAAAAAAAAAAAAAAGGTAAGAAAAACCAATATAGTTGTACAATATATGCCACAAATATATAACCACATTAACATTTGGGACTATTTATCTAGATTGTAAATTTCAGATCATTTGTTAAAACAAAATTATAGTTGACCCTTGAGCAATGAAGGGGTTAGGGACACTGACCTTCACCCAGTTGAAAATCTACATTTAAGTGTATAACTTTTAACTCCCCCCAAAAATAATTACTAATAGCCTATTTCTGACTGAAAGCCTTACTGATAACATAAACAGTCAATTAACACATATTTTGTATGCCATATTTATTGTACACTGTATTATTACAATAAAATAAGCTAAAGAAAAGAAAATGTTTAAAAAAATCATAAGGAAGAGGGGCAATTGGGTAGCTCAGTTGCTTAAGTGTCTGACTCTTGATTTCAGCTCAGGTCCTGAGATTGACCCCTGCTTCGGGCTCCCCACTCAGTGCTGAATGTGTTTGAGATTCTCTCTCCCTCTCCCTATCCCCTGTCTCCCTCACATGCTCTCTAAATTGTATATATATGTATATATGTATATGTGTGTGTGTGTGTGTATACATGTATATGTGTGTGTGTGTGTGTGTGTGTGTGTGTGTGTGAATACAAAACCTTTTTAAAAAGAGAATCATAAGGAAGAGAAAATACATTTACAGGACTGGATTGTATTTATAAAAAAAAATTCTGGGTAGGGAAGGAGTCAAGATGGCAGAGAAGTAGCAGGCTGAGACGACATCAGACAGCAGGAGATCAGCTAGATAGCCTATCAAACCATTCCAAACACCTATGAATCCAATATGAGATCGGAGAGAAGAAAAACAACAATTCTAGAAACAGAAAATCGACCACTTTATGAAAGGTAGGACCAGCGGAGAAGTGAATCCAACACCACGGGAAGATAGACCCCAGGGGGAGGGGCCGGCTCCCGGCAAGCGGCGGAGCACAAAATCAGGACTTTTAAAAGTCTGCTCCATGGAGGGACATCGCTCCAGAGGCTAAACTGGGGTGAAGCACTCACTGGGACAGCGTGGACTCAGGTCCCCCGGGGTCACAGAAGGATCAGGGGTGTCTGAGTGTCGCAGAGCTCACAGGTATTAGAGCGGGGAAGCCGGCTGCGGAGACAGAGCCGAGGTTTCCTAGTGGTCTGTGACACGGACCGGTGCTCTGTGGCACTGGCCGGTGCTCTGTGCGAGGGGTCCCCACAAGATCCGGGGAGACTCCGACCTGGGAGAGCTCAGGGATCTTCAGGGTTCGGAGACTCCAGGTGGGACTCTGCCAGAGACAGAGACACTTGGTCACAGGCTGGGTGAGCTCGGAGCGCTCCCAGAAGCCAGTGACACTGGACTGATTATGCACGATTTTCTCCGAGCGTGCGCGGTCTCCGAGCGCAAACGGAGGCTGGGGAGACGGGAGTGATTAAACGCTTTTCTATGAAGGCACACTGAAGACTGGGGCCCCTAGCTCTTGGCTCCTTTGAACCGGAGATTGGGAGGCCGCCATTGTCATTCCCGTCCTCCAGAACTCTATGGAAAGCGTTCAGGGAACAAAAGCTCCCAAAAGCGAACCTGAGAGGATTACTTAGCCCGGCCCCTGGTAAGGGCGGTGCAATTCCGCCTGGGGCAAAGACACTTGAGAATCACTACAACAGGCCCCTCCCCCAGAAGATCAAAGAAATACAGCCAAGACCAAGTTCACTTAACAAGGAGAACAGCGGATTCTTATCTGGACAAAATGGCAAGGCAGAAAAACTCACCACAAAAAAAAGAACAGGAGGCAGGACCGAAGGCTAGGGACCTAATCAATACAGACATTGGTAATATGTCAGATCTGGAATTCAGGATGAAGATTCTCAAGGTTCTAGCCGGGCTCGAAAAAGGCATGGAAGATATTAGAGAAACCCTGTCAGGAGATATAAAAGCCCTTTCTGGAGAAATAAAAGAACTAAAGTCTAAACAAGCTGAAATAAAAAAAGCTATTAATGAGGTGCAATCAAAAATGGAGGCTCTTACTGCTAGGATAAATGAGGCAGAAGAAAGAATTAGTGATATAGAAGACCAAATGACAGAGAATAAAGAAGCTGACCAAAAGAGAGACAAACAACTACTGGACCACGAGGGGAGAATTGGAGAGATAAGTGATGCCATAAGATGAAACAACATTAGAATAATTGGGATTGCAAAAGAAGAAGAAAGAGAAATAGGAGCAGAAGGTATACTGGAGAGGATTATTGTAGAGAATTTCCCTAATGTAGCAAGGGGAACAAGCATCAAAATCCAGGAGGTGCAGAGAACACCCCTCAAAATCAATAGGAATTGGCCCACACCCCGCCATCTAATAGTAAAATTTACAAGTCTTAGCGACAAAGAGAAAATCCTGAAAGCAGCATGGGACAAGAAGCCTGTAACATACAATGGTAAAAATATTAGATTGGCAGCAGACTTATCCACAGAAACCTGGCAGGCCAGAAAGAACTGGCATGATATATTCAGAGCACTAAACGAGAAAAACATGCAGCCAAGAATACTTTATCCAGCTAGGTTATCATTGAAAATAGAAGGAGAGATAAAAAGCTTCCAGGACAAACAAAAACTGAAAGAGTTTGTAAACACCAAACCAGCTCTACAGGAAATATTGAAAGGGGTCCTCTAAGCAAAGAGAGACCCTAAAAGTATTATCAGAAAGGAACAGAGACATTATACAGTAACAATCACCATACAGGCAATACAATGGCACTAAATTCATATCTCTCAATAGTTACCCTGAATGTAAATGGGCTAAATGCCCCAATCAAAAGACACAGGGCTTCAGAATGGATAAAAAAAACAAAACCCATCCATATGCTGCCTACAAGAAACTCATCTTAGACCCAAAGACACCTCCATATTGTAAGTGAGGGGGTGGAAAACAATTTACCATGCTAATGGACATCAGAAGAAAGCTGGGGTGGCAATCCTTATATCAGATCAATTAGATTTTAAGCCAAAGACTATAATAAGAGATGAGGAAGGACACTTCATCATACTCAAAGGGTCTGTCCAACAAGAAGATCTAACAATTTTAAATATCTATGCCCCTAACATGGGAGCAGCCAACTATATAAACCAATTAATAACAAAATCAAAGAAACACATTGACAAGAATACAATAATAGTAGGAGACTTTAACACACCCCTCACTGAAATGGACAGATCATCCAAGCAAAAGATCAACAAGGAAATAAAGGTCTTAAATGACACACTGGACGAGATGGACATCACAGATATATTCAGAACATTCTACCCCAAAGCAACAGAATACACGTTCTTCTCTAGTGCCCATGGAACATTCTCCAGAATAGATCACATCCTGGGTCATAAATCAGGTCTCAACAGGTATCAAAAGATTGGGATCATTCCCTGCATATTTTCAGACCACAATGCTCTGAAGCTAGAACTCAATCACAAGAGGAAATTTGGAAAGAGCACAAATACATGGAGACTCAACAGCATCCTTCTAAAGAATGAATGGGTCAACCAGGAAATTAAAGAAGAATTGAAAAAAACCATGGAAACAAATGATAATGAAAACACAACGGTCCAAAATCTGTGGGACACAGCAAAGGCAGTCCTGAGAGGAAAATATATAGCGATACAAGCCTATCTCAAGAAACAGGAAAGGTCTCAAATACACAACCTAACCTTACACCTAAAGGAGCTCGAGAAAGAACAACAAAGAAAGCCTAAACCCAGCAGGAGAAGAGAAATAATAAAGATCAAAGCAGAAATCAATGAAATAGAAACCAAAAAAACAATAGAACAAATCAATGAAACTAGGAGCTGGTTCTTTGAAAGAATTAATAAGATTGATAAACCCCTGGCCAGACTTATCCAAAAGAAAAGAGAAAGGACCCAAATAAATAAAATCATGAATGAAAGAGGAGAGATCACAACCAACACCAAAGAAATACAAACAATCATAAGAACATATTATGAGCAACTCTATGCCAACAAATTCGACAATCTGGAAGAAATGGATGCTTTCCTAGAGACATATAAACTGCCAAAACTGAACCAGGAAGAAATAGAAAACCTGAATAGGCCCATAACCAGTAAGGAGATTGAAACAGTCATCAAAAATCTCCAAACAAACAAAAGCCCAGGGCCAGATGGCTTCCCAGGGGAATTCTACCAAACATTTAAAGAAGAATTAATTCCTATTCTCCTGAAACTGTTCCAAAAAATAGAAATGGAAGGAAAACTTCCAAACTCATTTTATGAGGCCAGCATCACCTTGATCCCCAAACCAGACAAGGATCCCATCAAAAAAGAGAATTACAGACCAATATCCTTGATGAACACAGATGCAAAAATTCTCACCAAAATACTAGCCAATAGGATCCAACAGTACATTAAAAGGATTATTCACCACGACCAAGTGGGATTTATTCCAGGGCAGCAGGGTTGGTTCAACATCCGCAAATCAATCAATGTGATACAGTACATCAACAAAAGAAAGAACAAGAACCATATGATACTCTCAATAGATGCTGAAAAAGCATTTGATAAAGTGCAACATCCCTTCCTAATCAAAACTCTTCAAAGTGTAGGGATAGAAGGCACATACCTCAATATTATCAAAGCCATCTATGAAAAACCCATGGCAAGTATCATTCTCAATGGAGAAAAACTGAGAGCTTTTCCGTTAAGGTCAGGAACATGGCAGGGATGTCCTCTATCACCACTGCTATTCAACATAGTACTAGAAGTCCTAGCCTCAGCACTCAGACAACAAAAAGAAATTAAAGGCATCCAAATTGGCAAAGAAGAAGTCAAACTATCGCTCTTTGCAGATGATATGATACTATATGTGGAAAACCCAAAAGGCTCCACTCCAAAACTGCTAGAGCTTGTACAGGAATTCAGTAAAGTGTCAGGATATAAAATCAATGCACAGAAATCAGTTGCATTTCTTTACACCAACAACAAGACAGAAGAAAGAGAAATTAAGGAGTCAATCCCATTTACAATTACATCCAAAACCATAAGATACCTAGGGATAAACCTAACCAAAGAAGCAAAGAATCTATACTCAGAGAACTATAAAGTACTCATGAAAGAAATTGAGGAAGACACAAAGAAATGGAAAAATGTTCCATGCTCATGGATTAGAAGAATAAATATTGTGAAAATGTCTATGCTACCTAAAGCTATCTACACATTTAATGCAATGCCTATCAAAATCCCATCCAATTTTTTCAAAGAAATGGAACAAATAATCCTAAAATTTATATGGAACCAGAAAAGACCTCGAATAGCCAAAGGAATATTGAAAAAGAAAATCAAAGTTGGTGGCATCACAATTCCAGACTTCAAGCTGTACTACAAAGCTGTCATCATTAAGACAGTATGGTACTGGCACAAAAACAGACACATAGATGAATGGAACAGAATAGAGAGCCCAGAAATAGACCCTCAACTCTATGGTCAGCTAATCTTTGACAAAGCAGGAAAGAACATCCAATGGAAAAAAGACAGCCTCTTCAACAAATGGTGTTGGGAAAATTGGACAGCCACATGCAGAAAAATGAAATTGGACCATTTCCTTACACCACACACGAAAATAGACTCAAAATGGATGAAGGCCCTCAAAGTGAGAAAGGAATCCATCAAAATCCTTGAGGAGAACACAGGCAGCAACCTCTTTGACCTCAGCCGCAGCAACTTCTTCCTAGGAACAACGCCAAAGGCAAGGGAAGCAAGGGAAAAAATGAACTATTGGGACTTCATCAAGATCAAAAGCTTTTGCACAGCAAAGGAAACAGTCAACAAAACCAAAAGACAACTGACAGAATGGGAGAAGATATTTGCAAACGACATATCAGATAAAGGGCTAGTATCCAAAATCTACAAAGAGCTTAGCAAACTCACCACCCAAGAACAAATAATCCAATCAAGAAATGGGCAGAGGACATGAACAGACATTTCTGCAAAGAAGACATCCAGATGGCCAACAGACACATGAAAAAGTGCTCCACATCACTGGGCATCAGGGAAATACAAATCAAAACCACAATGAGATACCACCTCACACCAGTCAGAATGGCTAAAATGAACAAGTCAGGAAATGACAGATGCTGGCGAGGATGTGGAGAAAGGGGAACCCTCCTACACTGTTGGTGGGAATGCAAGCTGGTGCAACCACGCTGGAAAACAGCATGGAGGTTCCTCAAAAAATTGAAAATAGAGCTACCTTATGACCCAGCAATTGCACTACTGGGTATTTACCCTAAAGATTCAAACGTAGTGATCCAAAGGGGCACGTGTACCCGAATGTTTATAGCAGCAATGTCCACAATAGCCAAGTTATGGAAAGAACCTAGATGTCCATCAACAGATGAATGGATAAAGAAGAGGTGGTATATATATACAATGGAATACTATGCAGCCATCAAAAGAAATGAAATCTTACCATTTGCAACGACATGGATGGAACTAGAGTGTATTATGCTTAGCGAAATAAGTCAACTGGAGAAAGACAACTACCACATGATCTCCCTGATATGAGGAAGTGGAGATGCAACGGGGGTGGGAGTTAAGGTGGTAGGAAAAGTAAAAATGAAACAAGATGGGATCGGGAGGGAGACAAACCAAAAGAGACTCTTAATGTCATAAAACAAACTGAGGGGGTTGGGGGGAGAGGGGTTGGGAGAGGGTGGTGGGGTTACATTATATGTTTAAGTAAAGCTTAAATAAAAAAAAAAAATTCTGGGTATAAGTAGATCCACCCAGTACAAACCTGAGTTATTCAAAGGTCAACTGTATAACAAAATATATACAATGCCCATTCATCTTGTGCCTCAGCCATCTGGGGAAATGAATACTCAGCAGACCCAAAGAGCAATAGTTAACTCGGAAAAACTCTTTTGAAGTCCATTATACAACTTTCCTGAAGGGGAAACACTTTTTTAATCTTACCATTTTTTTTAAAGTTTCTCAATATGAGTAAGATAATATAGGCATTATTAGTCGCTGACCAGATGTGTCAGGGAAACAAATGACAGGCTACCAAAAACAAGCAAAGAAACAAAAATCTGAACTTTTGGAGAATAGTAATACATTGAAAGCTACCCCAAAGATGTCATTATACAAAACTAGAGATTATTTCCATTTGGAAATACGTAATACAACCTCTTTTAATCCAATCTTAAGATAGAAGGATGGTAAAACTGGTAGCTTCCTCTGAAGCATTCCAATCCATAACTTTCCTGAACTCTTTCCTACAGGATCTCATGTTAACCTCTTAATTCCTTCTGTAACTGGTCTACCAGGACACAACGACATCTTCTCAAAACAAACAAAAACAAAAAACTGTTGTAATGTAATGTATCCTATTTCTTTATCCTTTCTCTAAGAGGTCTAGAAGAGGTAGTGGCAATCACCGTGGACAAAGAGAGAATGGAGTGAGATGCATGGTTTTGCAGTTAGGTATAATGATGACCAATGGGTTCAGACTGAGACTACAGTTGAGGTTTCTACTATAGACTTACAAGGGATGGAAGAAGCAAAAGGATCCAAATGAGAACACTTTGAGGGAAAAGTCTTCAAAAATATGGTAAGGAGTGCCCTGGAAAGTGTTTTCTTTATCTTAATAAAGTGTCACTTTAAGATAGGGAAAAGAAAACATATGGTGATTGTTACCTTGTTGGGAACAGGTGCTGAAAGAATGACTGCAGTTAAGTGACTAAGTTTAATGAAATAATTACTGTAAAGCAATAACTAAAATTTCTGTTAACTGACCCTAACAAGGTAATTATTTGAAGACCTATAGCAAATAAGAGGGTAGAGCACACCAGGGGGAGGAGATAAATGTACACTTTCCTTAATTTAATAGGGCCCTCAGCTCTAATCAACACATGGGAAAATGCATCTTGATCATTTCCTTTACTAGTAAATGTAGAGATGACTCAGAGTTAGCAATTGTTTTACTCAGCCATGCTAATCAACATAAAAGGTAACTCAGGTAAACCAAAGAGAGGAAGGGAAACAAGAGTTAGAGGTGAGGGTGAGGGGTTATGGGAAAGGGGTGAGAGGAAAACAGGCCTTACATGTCTTGCCTTCAATAAACTACAGTCAATTTAAAAATGAGCAACTCCACAGATGTGTAATAATTTGAGAAAGTAGATTCAAATGAACCTAACTTCTTGAATTGGGCCTAAAAGTTTGAAATTAGAACACTAATTTCGGGTAATGCAGAGGTTTTCAAGCTTTCTTGGTTCACAGTGCCCTTAGTACCTCAGTAATTTCTGAAACCCTTCCCAGCTAGGCCAAAAGAAATATCTAAGAGTTAGTTAGATCCAAAGAACTTAATAAATTTCTGGGTCCTAAAGCTTAACAACTATTTAAAATCTAATACATATAATTTGAAAGGTAAAAGTAGTATTTTTATTTCAATTTAATCTATCATTATGAGATTAATGAGTCTGGTGGGTACTATGCAACTTCTCAACACTTGGAATCACAATGGACACTAACATCCACTTTTTTTTTCACATTAATTTTCATGTGGTACTTGCTTTTTATCACAGAAACCACTAAATCACAGCTCCACAAAGATATAGTGTCATGGAAAGGAATATAGCATAATCCAACATGGAACTGTGAACTACCTTAAGCTGGTGGTTCATGTGGTATCTATAGATGCTGCTATATTTCCCTCCAAAATTTAAAGTATCTTGTCATGCTCCTTATGAACAATCTGTGGTGCTTCATGGTACCATGGGGCAGTTTGAGAACCATGGCAAAAAAATAATTTTTAGACATATATGAGAAAAATCAACTGAAGAAACAATACTTTATACCTAAGAAACAGCATAAATAAAAATTCAGAAGCTTAAAAATTCATGTTATGTTGAAGAATGCCAAGTAATTAGCAAAAAGAACAAAGATGTGTTTGATACCTACTCTGTGCCAGATGGTGTTTAGCAATGGGGACACTAAGTGAACAGGGCTGATTTATCACTGCCTTCATGGAAAAAAGATATAAATAAATAAACAAGTAAATGTGGAATAAAGGTAATGCTGGAAGGAAAAAAGAGAGAGGGAGGGAGAAGAGAAGGAGAGGGGGATGGAGAAATTCAGGGAGGAGAGTAGAGTGAAGGAAGGAAAGAGGGAGGGAGAGCGGAAGGGAGGAAGGATGGAAGAAAGGCAGGCATCCAAACTGAAAAGGAAGTAAAATTGTCTTTATTTAAAATAACATGATCTTATATATAGAAAACCCTCAGGGCTTCATTAAAAAGAATGTTAGAATAAATGAATTCAGTAAAGGTGCATGATAAAAAAATCAATATAAAAAAAATCCAGTTGAGTTTCTAAACATTAACAACAAACTACCTGAAAAAAAATTAGGAACACAATCCTATCCACAGTAGCACCAAAAAGGAATAAGATATTCAAGAATAAGCTTAAAGAGATAAAAGGTTTGTATACTGAAAACTATAAAATATTAATGAATGAAATTAAATAAGTCATAAATAAATGGAAAGACATTCTAAGTTCATGGACTGGAAGATGTAATATTGTTAAAATGTCCATACTACCTAAGCAATCCACAGATTCAGTGCAATCCCTATCAAAATCCCAATGGTATTTTTTTACAGAAGGAGAAAAAAAAATCCTAAAATTCATATGAACCACAAATATAATAAATAGAATGTCATTCCACTTTTAAAAAGAAAGAAATTCTATGATATATGGCAACATGGATAAACCTTGAGGATATTATGTTAAGTGAAGTAAGCCAATCATAGAAAGGAAAATACTGCATGATTCCATTTACATGAGATATCTAATAGTCAAATTCATAAGATCAAAGAGTAGAATGGCAGCTTCCAGGAACTGGGTGGGGTGGGGGAAGTGAGGAGTTATTAATCAGTGGCCATAAAGTTTTAATCAAACAAGATAAATAAGCCCTGGAAATCTGTGTACAACACTGTACTTATAGTCAATAATAACTTATTGTACAATTAAAAATGAGTTAAGAAGGTAAATGTCATTTCAATATTCTTTCAATAAAATAAGATTTTTTAAAATAAGTGAAATACAACCTTTGATATAAATTGATATATTTATATGAGAAACATGGTTTTACTTTTAACATCCCTGTTCCTAGTAGTCGCCACCCACACCACTAGAAACTTTCCATTCTCTAACTTTCTCCAAAGGTAAAACTTGTGCTGTATTCCTTGGCTTCTCTCTCTTTCCTATCTTTTCTGATGGACACTATTTCCAAATTCCTTCCATTTCATATGCAGAGAGGTTTAGTTCTTTTCTGTTTCAGGGCCTTGTGAATCATTCCCTTGTACACTGATCTCCCCCAGACAAAAGAAGCCTATCATTACATTAACCTAAACAGAAAGTTTCATCCCTACAATGAATTCTGGGGTCAGCTGCTGAAATCTTACCTTTCAACTTACCTTGGTGTGTGTAGGTGAGTTTGAATAGGTGTATACACGCTGTATCACAGAGAGAGAGGGAGGGAGGGAGAGAGAAGAAAGGGAGAGGGACAGAGGAGAGACCTAATTGTAGTTGAACTAGAGAATGTAAAAAGCAAAGAGTCTTGAGAAAGAAGCCAGTTTAATTCTAGATATTTTAAGTCTGATGTGCCTGTGGCCTAAGAGGTAGAAATGAACAACAGATGGCTGAAAATTTAAGGCCTGGAATTTATTCTAACTGCATTGTTAAATGAGAGCAACCATGTCATATACGAGAGAATTTTAGTGAATAGTAGTATTTTGTCAGTATGAAAATAGTGATTTGTGTTCTCTATTTTTTGTAATCTTACCATCACTTTCCCAAGGAAAACAATGTGAAACGTAAATTCTAAAACTGACCGTCCTACCATTCTGCAGTGTCTAAAATTTGAAAACCATCCTGTAACAGGTGTGACCAGTGAAATGTTATCTTCCACTCCCCTGTTCACGGAAGGCAGCATCCTTCTGACCGCAGGAGTCCCTCTAGGCAGCCTTCGGCTCTAGTGCACCTGCGGCTCCTGCCACTCCTGAGGTTGTTCCTCCCCAATATTTACACGCCATGAGTTCACCAAACTACTATTTCGGTTGGTCAGATCACCGACATTGATCAAAAGACTTCGAAATTTCTTCTGTTTGTGGAGGGCACACTCCTGCCCGGCCTCACCAAGAAGGAAAGTGCTCTGACTGAACTTCCACGTCCTGGGTAAGTGCTCCGGAAAGAACTTCCACCTGTCTCAGCACCCCATTATTTACACTGAGATAAAAGCATGTGAGTTCAGGTGAGTTCCACTATGCAGGACATATTGAGAAAATAGACGACTACTGGTGAAATAATAAAAGCATAACTTCTTTAGGACTCATTTCCTTATTCTTCCTTATGAACCATTGCTATTCCTTATTCCCATTTTGGGCATTTCCAGCTGGAATCCACATTTTAGAAGGAAAGCAAAAAGACCGTTCTTGTGCACACTACCTGCTCGTCCCTGCACTGTGACAGGTTTTTCCGTGAGTGATGAGAAGTATGTGAGCTCAGCCCGTTCTGGATCAACAACCTAATGGCTCACGTGGTACCCGGATGCATCAGTTAGTACAAGGGTGAGCAGCCCAGCTGTCAGCAGTCACAGAACCTTCGGAAGGTTGTTCCTCCCTGTGATTCCTAGGCTGTGGGATGATTAGCCCACCTCCAAAACTAATCCATTTCATTTTCTTAGTTCAAAAAATTTCATATTTTCCTCTCTCCTTTCAGGATTACTCTCATAGTCTAGGAAAGTAAAAGCAGATAAATGTTCCATCCGACCAAATCCTGCCCATTTCTCTGGGCCAGTAACCTCTCCCTCTTGGTGCTCCCCCAACCCAACGCAGGTCCCACTCCCTTCATCAGTTTATTGCTTCTCCACTCTCAGCAGCACCTACTAGCTACATAGCCCCCGGTAGTTGATCACAGCAGTAAGAATAATTTCTTCTGGGACGCCTGGGTGGCTCAGTTGGTTAAGCGGCTGCCTTCGGGTCAGGTCATGATCCCAGCGTCCTGGGATGGAGTCCCCACATCGGGCTCCTTGCTCATCCAGGAGCCTGCTTCTCCCTCCGCCTCTGCCTGCCACTCTGTCTGCCTGTGCTCGCTCTCTGTCTCTCTCTCTCTCTCCCTCTCTCTAACAAATAAATAAATAAAATCTTAAAAAAAAAGAATAATTTCTTCTGTGACCAGTTTAATTGAGGAATCTCACTACATTGGGGTATATGTTTAAGATTTTATTCTTCCTACCTTTCAAATTCCTGCCCAAGTACCAAACTCAAATAGATATCTCAGTCTGCTTCTATAACTTTTCACTTTCTTTTTTAGTACTGACTATCGCATTTTAGTTACTGAGACTTAGTACTGATCATTTTAAAACTTTACTCTCATATCTGAATTAGTTTGACTTCAAATTCCCTCCTCCTATACCTCACCTATGGAGGATTGAATCTGGAGGGGAGTGGGAAGGGGTATAAGAATGATCTGCTCAGGGGCCTGGGGGGCTCAGTCAGTTAAATGTCTGCCTTTGGCTCAGGTCATGATCCCAGGGTCCTGAGATCAAGCCCCACATTGGGCTCCCTCCTCAGTGAGGGGTCTGCTTCTCCCTCTGCCCCTTCCCCTGCTCTTGATCTCTCTCTCTCTCTCAAATAAAGAAATAAAACCTTAAAAAAAAAAAAAAAAAGAATGATCTGCTCTTTCATACTCCTTTCTTTCTCATGTGTATTACTCTGGTGTTGGGAGGGGAGAGGGAAAAACCATTTTCTTTCAAGGTCAGTTGACTTGGTTTGATTGTTTTTCTTCATTGGTCATGAACAACCTTATGCCAGTTAGGGTTAGCGGTTCTCATTCTGGTGATAATTCCCACTGACCAGGATCATCATCTCCAGACTTCTGTAGTTAAATGGAAGCCCTCAAAACAGTGCTGACTTAGTGTGCAATCCCATAGAATCAGTGGACCCTTGCAAGATTCAGGCTGTCCCTACCAACAAGCTGTCACATGCTACATTCTTCTAGCATTTGAACCACATTGCCTCACCTTGTGTTGGTCCTAGTCAATCTATAGCTTGGTCTCATCCATTCCTTATTACCCCAATTTTGGGGCTATAGGAGCAGGTAGGCTCTGTAATCTGTATCATTTGAGACTAGGTATTTGAAAGGATAATTTTGGCCTGACCATGCTGTTTTTTCTACAATTCTGGGACCACGTGAATGAGTCAACAAATCTGCTTGCTAAGTGGACATCCAACTTTATAATATAAAATTTTTCTAAAAAGACTAATGACCCCCCAAAGGAAGTTCACATCTTTACCTTTTGTGAATATGTCACTCTTCAGGACAAAAGAGACTTAGCAGATGGGATGACATTAAAGATTTTGAGATGAGAAGTTTATCCTGAATCATCAGAGTAGATCCAGTGTAATCACAAGGACTCCTGTAAGGTGGAGGCAAGAAGGTCAAAGATGTGAGAGATGAGGCAACGAAAGCAGGGGCCAGAGTCATACACTCTGAGGATGGAAAAAGGAGCAGAACTCAAGGAAGGAAAGAAGCCTCTACATTCTGGAGAGCTAAGGAATGGAAAAGAAAAGGAGGAGAGAGATTCTCCTCTAAATTCTCAAGAAGGAATATAGTTCTGCCGACCTCTTGATTTTAGTCTCTAAGATCTGTTTCGAACTTCTGACCTCTGGAACTATAAGATGATGATTTGTACTGTTTTAAGACACAGAGTTGGTGGTAATTTGTTACAGTAGCAACAGGAAACTCATACAGACATCAATAGCACCTTCTTTCTACACCCACAAAATTAACAGGTCAACTTAAGTTGTCTGCCAACCAAGGATCTTCCTAACCAGAGGGTGGTAAGAGGGACAGATAGCTTTTCTTTAAGAACACTTCCCTTCTCACAAAAGATGCTCTTCCCAAGCACCTTCTTATATCCTTGGTGAGAGCCTCCTTAACACCTAGTGCAGAGCTGACATCTCAGTCAAGATCTGATTCTTTCTCAAGCTGAACTTTGAAAGTTTCTAATTTTGTTCCCAACGGGGCCCTAATTCAACTGTATTCTCTGTTTCTCAGCAGGTACTGCACAGCATCCTGTTAGACTCTTTCCACTTAAACCCACAACTTGGGCATTTTTTAAAGAGGGTAAGATACATCATCACATTTACTTGTCATTAAAACTAGTGGTGGGCTGACTTTAAAGCAAAATCTAGAAATGATCAAGCTTAGTGAGGAAGACATGTCAAAAGCCAAGATAGGTGGAAAGCTAAGCCTTTTGCACCAGTCAGCCAAGTTGTGAGTACAAAGAAAAAGGTCTTGAAAGAAACTAAAGGTGCTATGCCAATGAACACATGAATGTTAAGAAAACAAAACAGCCTTATTGCTGATAGAGAGAAAGTTAGAGTCATCTGGATAGATCAAAGCACCCACACATTCCCTTAAAGTAAGACCTATTCCAGAGCAAGGCCCTAACTCTCTTCATTTCTGTGAAGATTGAGAGAGGCCAGGAAGCTGCAGAAGAAAAGTTTGAAGCTGAGAAAGGATGGTCCATGAGATTTAAAGACAGAATCCATCTCCATAACAGAAGAGTGCAAAGTGAAGCAGCACCTGCTAATGGAGAAGCTATATCAAGTTCTCCAGAAGATACACCTGAGATCATTCATGAAGGTGGCTACACTGAACAACAGATTACCACTGTAGATAAAATAACCTTCTATTAGGAAAAAAAAAAAAAGAAGAAGAAGAAGAAGATGATACCATCTAGGACCATCACTAGAAAGGTGAAGTCAGTGCCTGGCTTAAAAGCTTCAAAGAACAGGCTGACTCTCTTGTTAGGGGAAAATAACAGCTAGTGACTTTAAGTTAAAGCCTATTTATTGACCATTCCCAAAATCTCAGGGCTCTTAAAATTATGATAAAATCTATTCTGCCTGTGCTCTATAAATGAAACAAGAAAGTCCAGATAACAGCACATCTGTCTACAACATGGTTTATTGTATATTCTAAGCTGTTGAGACTTACTGCTTAGAAAAAAAGACTTTTCAAAATATTACTGTTCACAATGCACCTGGTCACCCAAGAGCTCTGATGGGTACAGACAATGAAATTAATGTTGTTCTCATGCCTGCTAACAGAAGATCCATTCTGCAGCCCATGGACCAGGAGTAATTTCAACATTCAAGTCTTATTACTTAAGAAATACATTCCATAAGGCTATAGCTGCCAAAGATAGTGACCTCTCTGATGGATCTGGGCAAAGTAAATTGAAAACCCTCAGGAAAAGATTCACCATTCTAGATGCCATTAAGAACACTTATGATTCACAGGTAGAGATCAAACTATCAATATTAACAGGAGTTTGAAAAACATTGATTCTATCCCTCCTGGATAACTTTGAGGAGTTCAAGACTTCAGTGGAGGAAGTAACTGCAGATGTGGCAGAAATAGCAAGAAAATTAAAATCAGAAATGGACTTTGAAGATGTGACTGAATTCTTATAGTCTCATGGTACAATTTTAACAGAAGAGGAGTTACTTCTCACAGATGAGCAAAGAAAATGATTTCTTGAGATAGAATCTATCCCTGATGAAGATACTGTTAATATCGTTGAAGTAACAGCAAAGGATTTAGAATATTCCATAAGCTTGTTTGATAAAGCAACAGCAGGACTTGAGAGGATTGACTCCAGTTTGAAAGAAGTTCTGTGAGTAAAATGCTATCAAATAGCATCACGTGCTACAGAGAAATTGTCTGTGAAAGGAAGAGTCAATCGATATGGAAAACTTTATCGTTGTCTCATTTTAAGAAATTGACACAGCCACCCTGACCTTCAGCAGCCACCACCCTTATCCATCAGCAGCCATCAACATCGAGATGAGACCCTTCACCAGCAAAAAGGGTAGGACACATTTAAAGCTCAGGTGATGGTTAGCATTTGTTAGTAACAAAGTATTTTTTAATTAAGGTAAGTACATTATTATCTTTTAGACAGAATGCCATTGCATACTTAATAAAGTATAGTGTACGAAACTTTTATATGCCCTGGGAAATGAAAAAATGCATTTTACTTGTTTTATTGTGATATTTGCTTTATCGCAGTGGCCTGGAAGCATACCCATAGTATCTCTGAGGTATGCCTGTACGAAGTAAATTCTAATAGTACTCTTGTGCCAGGAGGCCCATTGTGTGATATACATGTTCATTTCACATGTGTGTACTTGTCTCCCCCACAAATTGTTGAAAACTTACGGACCACAAGAATTATACCCTGAACTATTTTTATATTCTCCTTAGTATGTAAGGGCTTAATAAATTAGGGATTCTATGCAAATTTCTTAACTGAATGAAATCCAAAGAAATTCCAGTCAGAAACAATGAAAATACAATGACATTTCCCTGAGGTGATAGTCTCTCTCTTGCAAGATACAAAGATATATTACTGATATATTTTAATTTAAGCTCATAATTTTCCTTTGCTTTATTATCTCTACTTTATGGATATTGAGCCCAGAAATAAATTAAATCTTGCCTAATAAAGGGTTGTTTTTTTATTGTATATTCTTCACATATAATTTAAATCAGTCAAGCAATAGAGAAAATATTGGAACTCTCAAATGGAGAGTACATAAATTTAGATTTATTATCACAGCACTTAGGGGCCACTTTCCTATGAAGATTAGATTTTAAGAGCTTTGTCATGCACTTTAACATTCCCACTTAGATGCCTATCTGACCTCCAGTGTTTCTGGCTGTTAAATCAGAGGGCTTCCTATTCAACCATAAAAAAGAATGAGATCTTGCCATTTGCAACAGCACTGAGGGACCTAGAGGGCATCATGCTAAGTGAAATAAGTCAGACAGAGAAAGACAAATACCATACGATTCCACTTCTATGTGGACTCTAAAAACAAAACAAATGAACAAACAAAACAAAACAGAACCAGACTCATAGACACAGGAAACACACTGGTGTTTGCCAGAGGGCGGAGGGCCTGGGGACAGGCCAAATAGATGAAGGGGATTCAGAGCTATAAACTTCCAGCTATAAAATATGGTTGACTCTTGAACAATATGGGAGTCAGGAGCTCTGATCCCCCCCATGTAGCCAAAAATCTGCTGAAACTTTTGAGTCCCCTTAAACTTAACTCACAACCTACTGCTGATGAGAAGGCTTACTGATAATAGTCAATTAACACATACTTTGCATACTATGTGTATTATATATTGTATTCTTACAATAAAGGAAGCTAAAGAAAAGAAAATGTTAGAGTCACCCGGGTGGTTCAGTCAGTTAAGCGTCTGCCTTTAGCTCAGGTCATGATCCCAGGGTCTGGGTTCAAGCCTTGCATCAGGCTTTCTGCTCAGCGGGGAACCTGCTCCTCCCTCTCCCTCTGCCTGGTGTTGCCCCTGCTTGTGTTCTCTCTCTCTCTCTTCCTCTTTCTCTCTGCCGAATAGACAAATTTTAAAAATCTTAAATAAAATAAAATGTTATTAAGAAAATCACAAGAAACAGAAAATACATTTACAGCACTGTACTTTATTTATTAAAAAAATCCATGTATTCATGGACTTGTGCAGTCCAAACCTATGTCGTTCAAAGATCAATAGTAAATAAGTCTTATACATCATAGGGAATAGAGTCAATAATATAATAATTTTGTATGGTGATAGATGGTAACTAGACTTATTGTGGGGATTATTTTGTAATGTATAGAAAGATTGAACCACTAAGATATACACCTGAGTCTAATGTGATTTGTTTGTCTATTTATACTTCAATAAAAAATTAATAGTTAGATAGGTCTAGATGCCCTCTAAGGTATTTTCTGCCTACTTAGTTCATGTTATCCACTTGAAAGTCCTTAATAAGTAGTTACAACTGTAAAAAAAAAAAAAATCCTATGGCTTCCAAATAAACAGAAATAAAAATGAGCTGCAATCTAACTATTTACCGGAAGTAGAACCCTAAACTCACAATCAGTCAATATTTATCGGAAGCTTAGTTGCAAGGAATATTTACAGAGGGTTTCCTGAAAGATATGTAATAGAGTCCAATTCATTATTTACTGATGCCATCTTTTTTATTGTAGTAAAATCTTAGATGTTTAGATAAAGAGATGCAAATGAGTATAGGATATATTATATAGTATGTTACTACACTATACTTTAGCATATGAATATTTTTATTTTGTTTCATTTGCCTAATAAAATAAAAGCTGCTACCATTGTTGACTGATAAATTCTAGAGAGCAGCTGCAAAAGCTACTTTTGTAATGGACCTGAATTATTGAACTTTCACAGAACCAAGTAAGTGACCTTTCGTGGGAATAAAAAGTCTAATTGGCCCATCACCAAAAGGTGGCATAAGCAATCACTTGCATAATTGTCGCTTTGGGCTAAGTAAATACACAAGAGGCTCTTTCAGCCTCTTTTACTTAAAAATAGGAAATTGCTATCTCATACCTTGAAGCATTGTGTCAAATTATTTCCAGATATCTCGTCTGTCTCATGCTGCATGTCGCAAAGTCAAGAGTGATCTCAAAAAAGTGTATGTAACAAGAGAATTGATACTCTTTTAATACTTACCTAGGAAATAAATGTTTTTATGTTGATAAAACAATTTTAAAAAGAGCTTCTATAACAATATTTGAAATAATGTATTCGAAGAGTTGACCGGAGGAAGATTTTAAGAGCAATGTTCATTGGTTCATTGAATCCATGTAAACATAATAATACCTACAATGTGCCAAACACCTTACAGCCAATTCTTGCAGGGTTTTGCTTTCCCCAGATTTCATTGCTTTCTATTATACTTCTTGGTCTTTTGTCTTTGTTCTATAACTTTTTATCTTGTTGACTAATTTTGAATCTAATGGGCTTGCTTACTTTGAAAAGTTTCTTTCAACTTTTTATTGAAGGAGAACATACGTACAGAAACATGTACAACTCAGAAGAGTACATATTTATGAATTTTCAAAAAAGTGGATAAATCCAAGATGCCGGCACCCAAAGCTCGCAATAAAATCTCACCAACACCTCCAGGGCCCACTCACACCCCTTCCATTCACCAGACTTTCTCCCTCCCAGCCTCAACAAGAACAGATTAGTTTGGCCTATTTTTGTAGTTTATTTATAAATGGATCCACATTGTATGTACTCTTTTGCTTCATTTGCTCAACACTCCATTGGGGAAATTCATCCAGCAGTGTTCTGGCAAAGTTTCAACAACTGGCTGATTGCAGGCTCCCAGCATGAAGTCACTGATCAGAGCTGGGAAGTGAGCTGGTTCAAGCCAACTCCTAACCAATACTGAATTGATTCATCCATATTGTTGCAGATTCATTCTTAGGATTATAGTACCCCAAAAGTTCTGATATTGTATTATATGTGCTAATGTATGTTATTCTCAAAAAGACTTAGATCTAAGAATTCTACACGGGAAGTGATTAGATAGATGTATTTTTCTTATATATAAATGAAAGCAGATTCTAGAACATTTGGGAGGTTTATTTTCCAGGTATTTATAACCCAAATCCAACTGTGTAATAATCATAGGTCCTACCTCTCACTGGGCCATATAAATGCAGTCTCATATTAAACAATTAATTAAAAATTTAATGTTTTAAAAAGTGCCTATCAAAAAACTCTCACTTTCACCAATTTCTTTATAATGGTGAGTGCTTTATATCCATTTTTGCTGGCTCTAGAATGAAGTCTATCCCATTTTTTAAGGGGAAATTTTTATTTCCTACAGATTATATCATTATTAGACATTATAACTCTAAATAAGAACAAATTTATTTCTACTGAAAAAAAGTGTTTTCGAAACATCTGTTCATGATCTTGCACAATGTTCTTTTTATGAAAGACTACTGAAGAAGTTTCTTTCTGGATTGTACTAATTGTGTCTGCCACTGCACTGCCTCAGTCTGCACTGAGTGCCAAAATCTTTGGGACAAACCAGTGGACCACTTCTAGCAAAGTATCGGGACATTTTAGCACGCATTTTGTGTTCACACTTCAGTTCTATCTCCATTGTCTCTTCCCTATTCTGATTTTCTTTTGTCCCATTTCATTTAGCAGTTATTTAATTTTTTAATCTTGCATTGTCAATTAAGTCAACTCGGCAGCTCAGAAAAACAAATATTTACTTTTTCACAGTTTCTGTGGGCCCCAAACCTGGGACCAGCTGATGGTTCTGGCTCAGGGTGGTCTTTCAGGACACTGCAGTCCACATGTCAACAGAAGCTGCAATCATCTGAGGTTCACCTGGAGCTGGAGATTCCACATCCAAGTTCACTCACACAGCTGTTGACTAAAGACCTCAGGCTCTTCCCAGGATGTCTACATGGCAGTTGACTCTCCCAAAAAGAAGAGGAAGAGAGGGAGGATGAGGCCAAGTCCAAAGCTCCAGTCTTTTATACCCATGTCTTGGAAAGGATGTGCCAATCTTCCATAGATGCTCTACCAGACCAACTTGGGTCAACATGAGAAAGAAGCACACAGGGGTATGACTATCAGGAGGGGGATCACTGGGGCTGTCTTAGAAGCTGGCTACTGCATCCTCCAAATATTCTCTGAAACAATGTAAATATGTGAAAGTGCTGAATATGGGGGTGGGGAAAGAGAAGTTTGGAATAACTTTATTATAAGTGTAATTTATGTCCACTGTGATTTATCTTGTGGGAAAAAAACTCCTTAAGGCAGCACAAACATGATCTTACAGTGGAGTGGGAATAAGGGGTTATAAAAAGAAGAAAGAATTGGGATTGGGGGTTTTAACTGGTCTTAGCAAGCTGAGGAAGTTGTTAGAAACAGAAAGAATGTGAGTGAAAGTACTTTTATTATTTTATATCAGAAAAAGTTTACTGTTAGTATGTATTAACTAGGGTGCTTTTGGTTTCAAGTGACAGAAAGCTCAACTCAAATTGTCTTAAGGGAAAAAGCGTGATGATCCCTGTATACCAACCCGTGGAAGCGAACAGTTTTGGAGAGGGATGGGAGTAAGCCTGGGTTCAAGTACAGGTGGACACAGGTTTCTTCCCTGCTCCACCACCTCTCCCTCTCAGATTACCACCTTCATTCAAGGACATCTGGGAAAGTGGGTTTCTGGCATTTTCATCTTCAGTAGTGAAGACAGACGTAGCCTCCTAATTTGAGGAGTTCCCCAACAGAAAGGAGCTGACAAAGTTGCTGTGTAGGGACCACCCTAAATAACAACCTTGGAAGGCCTTCTGGTGTGATGGGCAGCACTGGTGGTTGGGTGATCCAACAGCCATTTTGGACCCCTTTCTCTTGTGCTCCTCTCCACAATCAGGATTGGAAAACTTCATCTCTTTCTGACTCTCCTGTGCAGGTGGGGTGGCCGAAGAGGTAGCCAGTGAAGGATAGCTTCAGGTTTCTAGAAGAGAGAAGAGGGTGCTGAGGACTTTCAGATCTCCTCCCACCTCCCGCCCATATATCACTGACACCACATGTGGAGCCATAGATCCCATTTTGTCCCCAAGAGACCAAAGATGTGAGACTGAAAGGTAGCAGAAGTAGAAAGGGCAGAGCTAGGGCCCTGGCGATGCTGGTGAGCAGCCAAACAATGCTACCAACCACCCACCCTCAGACTTCTTGTTGTGGGAGGCAAATGGACATTTATTTGACCAAGCCATCTTTAAGACAGAGTTCATGTAACTTAAGGCCTAATATATATTAGGGCTAAAATAGGTAGAGTCCCAGGATAGAAACTAAAAAGCCATCAAACTGACCTAAGGCAGCAGCATAGAGGTCTAGCATCTGGGAGGTAGTTTCCCTAAGGGGTAGGCTTGTCCACCACCAGCATCTCAGTATTCTGCCAGAAGCTGCTTGTCGAAGAACAACAACAGTGCTTGTGACCCAGAAAAAGGCAAAGAGGTCCGTGTATAATAGTCCTGGGAGCTGTGTTGGTACTGGAAATGCAGATTTGCTGAAAACAATTATGTGGCATCTATAGAACTAAGAGAGCTCGCCTGAGAAATTACTCCCCGGTGATCTGGAAGAGAGGAACGGATTAAGGATAAGTGATTTGGATTGGCCTGTGATGTATCCTTTCATCATCTTTTCCCCGACCATATGCTCAGGCAATTACAACCCAGGGAAGTACTTATTACAGGGAAAGAATAAAAAAATCTGAAATGCTGGTGCCTTGGAGAAAGGTTGGCTCTCCAGATAACATGGAGCAAAGCTGAGCATGACTTAGCAAAGCAGTACAATTATAAAAACTAGGAAACTAAATTTTGTAAAGGTTGAGTGGTTACCACTTAAAACCCTGATATGACTGCATCAAACAGAGCCTTCCCTGAACCCTGAATGCTGGGCCTAATTTTAAAGAAAGGTGTGAGGACTTGGGGAAGGACACAGGAAAAACAATAAAGATGACCAGGTTTGGAAAATATTTCATTTTTAAAAGGTTAAAAGGATTGTGCCTGTTGTGGCCAGAAAAAGGAGACCATTTTTAAGATTTTGTTTTGTTTTGGTTTTTGTTTTTTTGTTTTTTTTTAAGATTTTTTATTTATTTATTTGACAGAGATCACAAGCAGGCAGAGAGGCAGGCAGAGAGAGAGAGGAGGAAGCAGGCTCCCTGCCGAGCAGAGAGCCCAACTTGGGGCTCGATCCCAGAGCCCCAGGACCATGACCGAGCCGAAGGCAGAGGCTTCAACCCTCTGAGCCACCCAGGCACCACCATTTTTATGATTTTAATAATCATCACCAAGCTTGTGATATGCTGTTACAACCCAATCAGAATGGTATTCAATTCTTTTCATCTCCCATGGGTGTCAGAACATAAGAGCCTTACTTGGGGTGTGTATCTGCTGTCCTTTTGCTTCTTTGGGAAAATTACTCTCTCCTTCCTTGAGGAGTGACTCAGCAAGATGTAATGAAAGCTGCTCTTCTTACCTCCGGGAGAGTTTCTAAGAAATTAGTCTGATGTTTCTAAGAAGTAGTTCTGCTTTACTATAGAGAGACGGTCCCTGTGTTTTATGAGCTTTGCATGATTGAGGATAAAAGTCTAAAGTGGAAGGGTGTGAAAACAATGAGGTGGCTAGAGAGAAAGTGTAGGTGATGGAAGTGTAGCTGATACCCTGCTTGACTGGTCTCATAGGAGACCCCAGGACTGGAATGCATGACTCTGAAAGGGGCATCCACAAAGGCCCAAAAGTCCCACAGTGTTAACCTTAGCCCTGCAGTGGCCTGAGGACAATGCAACAGAATCCCCCAGGCCTAGAACCACCTACCTGCTCCGAATGTCAGAACCCCTTGTGGCCAGCCACCGGCCATCTGGTGAGTGGGGCTGATGGTCCTCAGGTATGAGTCCACACACACACTCTGCCTCCCCTCAAGATTTGTGCTTACCACACCCAAGACCAAGGTCTGCAAAGACTTACCAGATGTGGTGGGAGCATCTCCCATGCATGACTTTGAGGCTGGACAGGGACGACTAAGATCTGGAAGCAAGGGGGAGAGAACACCCCTGAGATGAGTAAAAGAGAAACTCTTACTGAAACTCAAACTATGAATTTAGGTTAAACGTAAAGAAGTTCCTGACACTGAGCCCTAGTAAATATTAAAATATCACAGAGAGACATGCTACTCTCTTGGAAAGCCTTTAAAAACAGATCACAGGGTTTGGTTTAATCCTATCTCTTGCTCCTATAACCTAGATGGTATCTCCTAGGGTTCCCCCCCCTTCCTAATTCCTTATTTAAACCAAAGAAAAATATTATTATATTTTGCTTCTTTCAAAAAAAGATTTGAGATGACTTATCGGAGTATATATCGTATTACAAAACATAAGAAACACATAGAAACAATGAAAGAAATGTTCCAGTGAGCGGAAAAATAAAGTTTTGTTTTGTTTTGTTTTTAAAGAGTAAGGAAATAGGTTGGCTTGGCTTTGCTAGGACTGCAAATCATGCCCACAGATGTAGCCAGTCAATTTGCAGTGCTGAGTTCACTGCCATAGAGTATCCTTGAGAAATTAGTGAATGCAGGCAAACTGTCAGCAGCTCTCTGGAGAGAGCTTTCTCACCCTTCACCTGTCACTGATTAAATACTCAGAACTACAGTGCTCCATAAGAACATGACTTCTCAAGGTGCCAAGACATAATTCTCCTGTTTGGTCTAAGAACTAATGAGGAAACCCGGAGGCTGGCGCCACATGCCATGACGCCAGGCCCGCTCAGCCAGTCCTGGCCACAGGTCGCGGCCTCATTGCTCACAAGGGTGCATCTTTTATTGTCTCACCTGTTTTCCTCTCTTTGTTTGGTCTCTGATCAATACCCTGCCTTAACATGCGGGCACATTGAGTCAGAGAACATTCTAGAATTCCTCTATTTTTTGTTAATAAGGAAAATGAATGAACAATGAACCAGTAAGAAGAAACTGAATTACAGACTCATTAATTACTGAATTAATCAGTCATTAAGGGCAGGATTAAACTAGGGAGCTGGCACTCAGGTCAGGGCTTTGCCTCAGATCCTTTTCATCCCTCATTCCCTTTTCCAGGTCATGTCTGCACCAGCCCCAGCAGTGAGCCAACCACCATTGCTTCCCATTGCCTGCTCCAGAGAACCCTGATTGCAGCACTCTTACACACTTCCCTTCTCCTTTCTGATGGTCTTACCGCTGTCCCCTTCCTCAAGACGTGTTCGTTCCACTATCTCTCCTTCATGTTCAAAGCCGCTGGGCTTCTTCATCTTTTTACTGAATTCCAATAGCATTTGTCACTTCCTCACAATTTAATACTTCCTCAGCTATTGTCTAGAATTTTTCTTTAGTTGTTTCATTTATATAAGTCTTCTTCTCCCAAAAGTATTGAGCACTCATCAAGGTTAGACCCCCGTGGCCTGATGATGCCTGAGTGTTTTGACCAGGCTCATTTGACCAAGCCCAGCGGGCTTAGCACTTGACTGTGAACTGGATAAGAAAATGAATAAGAGTCTTTTCAGGGAAAATGTGCTTTGGAAGCATGCACCGAAATGTGAAGTCACCTTCCTTCTTCCCGCCCACCCCTTCCCTTCTCTTTACCTTTGATATTAAGTGCCTAATCTTTTTAATGCTACTGCTAAGTGGCCCAAATGTCAGCAAATGTATCAGTACTGAATTGCTGCTCCACTCCGTGGTCCTGAACATGCTGGAATGATGGCAGTGGTTGAGGCTCTCACGCAGTTATTTTGTAAGTACATCTCCAATTCGTTCTGCGCAGCCTCTGCCTCCAGGGGCCTTCCATCACTGAGAAAAAAGCTTCCCTGCAGGTGGCTCATCTCCTTTTGGTCAATGCCCCAGACCTTTGGTTGTGGGTTTCTAACAATGTCATAGTAGCAGATCCTTCATATCTCAGTCTTTGGCAAGGGCACTGCAATAAAAGAAGTTCACTAGTTATCTTAGATAGATGTGAAAATATGAGTATTCTCAGAATGGGTAGCTTTTGGAAAAAAATGTAATAAGAGGGTATGAAGGTGAAGTCTTCCTTCAGTGAATATTAGCTCAGATTTAAAATAAAATCTGCTGGTAATTACTATTAGATGTATCATTTTGTCTCCTTCAGAAAATGTACATTTTTGATCCCCAAAGATTAGTTTCAGAGTGTTATGTGCTATGAAGCTTTTCAACCTTTGATTTTTTTTCCCTTTCCCTTTCCTTTAGTTACACAAGTCCCGGCTTGTGTAACTAAAGGTTTATGTAAGTAAAGGTTTATACCAGGTCCCCTCTACTCCTCCAAGAAATACATATTTCTGGGGGATAATTTAGAAAAAGAACTATTGATAAAATTTCTGCTAAAAAAATGTCATATAAATATGAACTCTGCTTATTGGATAGCTACAGAAAACATAGTGACACTGGGTAGTCTTAGACAGCAAAAAGACATTTGGCTCCTAAGTCCCTAAGATGGGAACTCTTCAACTTTCTATAATTGTGGCTATAAATTTGTCTGCATCTATAGCCAAGCTTTCTTTTTCCATTCTGCCTACAGGAAAGAAAGAATGAGTGGAAGGAAGGAAGGAATTAAAAAATAAAGAAAGGGTGTCCTGTGGTCAAACACAGGCCAATCCTTCTTCATAGATTCTAATTCATGTCCCTTCTTGCCTCTCAGAGCTCTCCCTCCAACCTTTATTCCTTCAACCTCTCCCTCACTACTGCTTCCTACCAATATGCTAACATAATAAACTTACTCTATTTAAAATAGAAAAAATGATAAAAAACAACTACTTTTCTCCTTCAATTGCTTCTTTTCTTCTCTCTGGACAATCTCATCTACCCAGCTCCAAGGCCTACAATGGCAACATTACATCTTCAGCCCAGTCCCTCTTCTTGCACCAGCTGTCCTATTATTGCCCACCCCTATTTGCACATCCCATGAGACATCTCACACTTGTCCAAAGTCATGTTGTATCTTTTTTCCTATACCATAATCACCTATTATACTAAGAACCAGGAAAACCAGAACTTAAATGAGAAGAGACCGTCATGTAACATCAATACCAACATGAGTCAGGTGTTAAAATTACCTAACAAGGATTGTAAAGCAGCTTTCATAAAAATATTTCAACAAACAATTCTCTTAAGAAAATTGAAAAAGCTAGAATATCTCAGCAAAGAAACCAAAGAGATTATAGATTTGAAAGATAAATAACAGAAATAAAAGCTTGTTGATGAGCGCAACAAAAGAATGGAGATGGCAGAGTATGGAATCTGTGAATCTGAGGACAGATCAGTATACTATCAATCTCTATAGCAAAGAGAGACACACTGAAGAAAAGAAATTGAGCCTCAGGGATCTGTGGGACAATAACAAGAAACCCAACATTTGCATCATTGTAGTCCCAGTAAAAGAGAAGAAAGAGTAGGGCTGAAAGAGTATTCTGAGAAATAGTCATTGAAAACTTCCCAAATTTGATGAAAGAGAAAAACATACTGATTCAGGAAGCTGAGAAATCTATAAATAGGATAAATCCAAAGACATCCATGCCAGGAAAGCCCATAATTAAATTTCTCAAAACTAAAAACAAAACAAAATGTTAAAAGCATCCACAGAAACTACACATTGCCTATAAAAATAAAGAATAGGGACTCCTGGGTGGCTCAGTTGGTTGGGTGGCTGCCTTTGGCTCAGGTCATGATCCCAGCGTCCTGGGATCAAGTCCCACATCAGGCTCCTTGCTCAGCAGGGGGCCTGTTCTCCCTCTGCCTCCCGCTCTGTCTGCCTGTGCTCGCTCCTGCTCTCTCTCTGACAAATAAATAAATAAAATCTTTAAAAAAATAAAAATAAAAAATAAAGAATAAAAAAACAATTTGAATGACAGCATATTTCTCATTTGAAACCATAAAGATCAGAAGGAAATGGTACATTGTTTTCAACTGCTGAAGAAAAAACCTGTCAATTCTATACAGTAAAACTACCTTTCATAAATGAAGGGGGAAATAAAGACATCCTCAAATAAGAAAATCCTTGAGAATCTGGCACTAGCAGACAAACCCTTAAAGATTACCTAAAGGAACTTCTTCAAGTAGAGAAAAGATTAAAGATAATGTCTTCGAGGATCAAGAAAGAAGAGAGGACCAGCATTTGGAAACCGAAACAGAGGCACCAATAACCAGTTAATTACAGCACTTATTACATTGGAGGCATTGACCCTTTCCCCACTTGTCTCCCCTCTTCATCTTTAACTCTAAAGGACCAAAAAGGGGTATAGAGAGAGAGGGAGAAAGAAAGAAGGAAGAATTTGAAAAATCCTTCCCCAAGGGACACCTGGGTGCCTCAGTCTGTTAAGCATCTGCCTTCAGCTAGGGTCATGATCCCAGTGTCCTGCGATCAACTCCTGCATCAGGGAGCCTGCTTCTACTTCTGTCACTCCCCCTGCTTTTGCTCACTCTCTCCCTCTCTCTCTGACAAATAAAAATGTTTTTAAAAAAATAGGAGAAAAAGAAGAAAAACCTTTCTCCAAATCATACCACAGGCTATAAATGAGCTTAGGTTCAGTGGGAAAAAGTTTGAATTTACTTTTTGCTACCAAAATTACACTGTTCATATAGCTTATGGATCCTGAAAAGCTATCAAATATTTCCAAATAACCAGCTTTTCTCTCTCTAAAACTCAAATCTAGACATGATTCTCCTTCAGAGCAACTAAGTTGTGCACATATTTTTGTGTAGGTGTACTGATATCCTTGTTTTCTCATATCCTTGACCTCCAAGAATATACCAGTGTTGATCAAGAAGCAATTCTTGTGCAACACACTTGTAACCCACACTAGGCCCTTGGAGTATGTAAGGAGGAAGAGTCCCCTTCTTTAATGAGCTCAAAATTCAAAAAGAAAACAAAATAGATAATGATAAAACAGAAATATCATAAATAAGAAAGGACAGTGAAGAAAGGGGTCAGTTCAGAAGTTGAGTTGATAAGTTAAATGATGGAGTTTTCAGGGAACTTTAAACTTCAAAACTTTAAATTTTGTGTTTAAAAAATACATACTTGGGGAGCTCAGTCATTAGACATCTGCCTTCGGCTCAGGACATGTTCCCAGGCTTCTTGGATCAAGCCCTGCATCAGGCTCCCTGCTCAGCAAGGAGCCTACTTCTCCCTCTACCACTCCCCCTGCTTGTGTTCCCTCTCTTGCTGTCTCTTTCTGTCAAATGAATAAATAAATAATCTTTTAAAAAATACATACTTATTTTTAACAAAGAAGTGCATTCACATGCTTAGAAACTACAATGATACAAAAGGGCTTTTTTACCAAAAGTACCAGTCCCTGATCATATCCTTCTTACCCCATCTCATTGCCCAAAGAAAGTAATTTCTAACTCATTTAGTGTTTCTGTTCTTAGTTTTTCTGGTGATTACCTCCAAATTTCTAAGATTATATACATATGTTTTTCTTCAATATTTTTTTCTGGTTTTCTGAGTAAAATAAATAGATAGATAGATAGATAGATAGATAGATAGATAGACAGATACAGATATAGATATGTAGTATTACAAACACTTATTGTAAAACAAAATTCTTAACTTTTAATTTTTTTTAAGATTTTATTTATTAATTTGACACAGAGAGAGAGATCACAAGCAGGCAGAGAGAGGGGAGGGGGAAGCAGGCTCCCCACTAAGCAGAGAGCCCAATGTGGGGCTCAATCCCAGGACCTGAGATCATGACCTGAGCTGAAGGCAGAGGCTTAAACCACTGAGCCACCCAGGAGCCCCAACTTTTAATTTTTTAACCTCAACAAAATTTATTATGCAATTTGTCATTAGCTATTCTTGTATTATTTTATATAGTCAATGTTAATTTTGATCTATCTACATGTTTATACTTTCATAGCTTTTCATTTCTTCCTGTATCTCCAAATTATCTAATCATTTCCCAGGTAACACACTTTAGAATTTTCTTTGAGATTGATCCACTGGTGGCAAATTTTCTGTTTTGTTCTTCTAAAAATGTCTTCATTTCACCTTACATGAAGTGCATGCTAGATTTGCAGTTATTTTCTTTCTGCACTACAAAATGTTACTCCCTTTCATTATGGCATTCACTGTTTCTAGTTCGGGAAAGTAACTATCAGTTAAATTGTTGCTTTTGAAGAAATATGAATCCCCCTCAGCTCCCTAGTCTTTGGCTGCTTTTAATATTTAATAAGTAAAGTCTCATTCTCTTAAAAATATCTACCTATGTGCATAATTCTATCTGTACATATACAACAGAGAGATATTTTTGGAGTTATTTTTATGAAATATTAATACTAGTTATTTCTAAATATGAGATTTTTCTGTGTATGTTGTTTTCAAATTTTCTACATTTCTTGAACTTTTTATAATGAGCATGTGCCATTTCTGTAAAATGTATAGGTAGAATCCATAGTTTAAAAATTTTGAGATTTAAAAAAAATTACATCTGGAAATCTATTTAACTTTTTTCCTCTTCTGTTTATTCAATGTATCTCCTGTCCCTCCACATCATTGTCTGTATATGCCAATAAGAAATAAAATGGTAGAGTAAGAGATCTGAGAGTGGAGTGAAAAACAGAGTATGATTAACTTATAAAATTGACACATGTTTTTGAATAACTGATAGTCTTTCTTACTTGGGGCTAGTACCAGAAATTTTATGATTCTCAAAGTATCATGTTCTTCCCTGTGTAGGTTGAACAAAAAACGTGGATATTATTAACAAGTACCAGAAACACCCAAATGTCTAATTTTTTAAAAGCATATAGTATCAGTCTTATAGTAATATGATGATACTAGGGACACTTAGGGTTTCTGGTGAAATATTATTTCTGAGGATTAATTTTACCTGGGAGAAGAGAGAGGATTATTTTTCCCTAAAGCAATGACTTGGTTCCCAAACTTGTTCCTACATTGCAATCACATGGCGGGGGGGCAGGTTAGAGAATGTTGAAGCCTGGATGCCTGGATGGCTCAGTTGATTAAGCATCTGACTCTTGATTTTGGCTCAGGTCATGATCACAGGGTCTTGAGATCAAGCTCCAAGTTGGGCTCCCCACTCAGCAGGGCGTCTGCTTCAGATTCTCTCTCTCCCACTGCCTCTGCTCCTCCCCCCTGCTCACATGCTCTCTTTCTCTCTCTCTCTTTAAGATAAATAAATAAATCTTTAAAGAACACTGAGGACTAAGCACCAGTTTTAGCGATTCCTCTGTAATTGGCTTTGCACATTAGGACTTTATCAGCTCTAGGATGATTCTAATGTGCAGCCAAGATTAAGAATCAATTTCCAAGATAAGGCAGATGTTTAATGGCATGCCTTAGGGCCAACTATATCTGAAAAGCAAGTTAAAGCTTGATCACTTTCTTTTTTTTTTTAAGATTTTATTTATTTATTTGACAGAGAGAGAGAACACAAGTAGGCAGAGAGGCATGCAGAGAGAGGGGGGAAGGAGGCTCCCCGCGGAGCAGAGAGCCCGATGCAGGGCTCCATCCCAGGATCCTGTGATCTTGTCCTGAGCTGAAGACAGAGACTTAACCCACTGAGCCACCCAGGCACCCCTTGATCACTTTCTTGACTCAACATAGGCTCCATGAATGTAGGCAGAAGGAATTTGCTTTTAAAAGTCAATCAGTCTTCAAGGCAGCAACTTGTGTTAGCCAAATAATTACCTAATTGAGAAAAGCCACAAAACTGATGGAACTTGGTAGCAATCCAGCTCCACTGGAAATTACTAATAATAATAATCTGAGAAGTGCAGTTACACTTTTTTTTTAAAAATTCATTAAAAAACACAAAAGTAATTAATAAAAACAACTTTAGGTTCCAGACTGGTTGGCAGTCCAAGATCAGCTGTCACAAATCCTTTATCATCTATCATTTTTAGATATCTGAGAGATGGGGTGTCATCCCCAGAATTACATTTCTTTAGTTAAGTACCTACCAAAACTGTCAATAAACATTTCCTGATCCACACTCTATAAAAGGATTTTTCATCTAAGAATGTGATTATGGTCAGGGCACCTGGGTGTCTCAGTGGGTTAAGTATCTGCCTTGGGCTCAGGTCATGAGTCCCAGTTTCCTGGGATCAAGTCCTGCATCGGACTCATTGCTCAGCAGGGAATCTGTTTCTCCCTCTCCTTCTGGCCCTCCCCCTTGCTCATGTTTTCTGTCTCTCATTCTCAGTGAGTAAATAGAACAAAAAAAATTTTTTTTAAAGACCGTAATGATGGCCATGAAAAGTTATCATTACGGTACTTTTCAAAGAAAGGAGACCAGATGTGTGATGTGAAGGGAAGCTTGGAAACAGAAAATCTGAGGAGGTTACAAAAACAATCTAATCACGAATTTAGAAGTTCCTCATATGATCACTAAATAATTCCATGTCACTTAATAATTTTTAAGACATCAGTGCCATCCCCTATAATGAACAGTGTGTAAAACTTCAATTTTAACATATTAATAATTTCATCAATTGTACCTGCCCTTCAAGGTGATAAAGAAATTTCCTATACAGAGCTGACACTGAATTAGTACGTACTGCTCTCACCGCATCAGTAATTTCCTCGTGGCATTTGCTCTGAAGCATTGTTTCCTACATCACACCAGGTAGACATCTTTGTTTACCACAGTAGCAGTACTATCCAGGTGAACCAGCAGTCTGTGGGAGACGGGGGAAAGAAACTGCTTTGGATCTGTAGTGGGCTAAATGGTGACACCCCAAAATCCACGCCCTAAACCCCAGAACCTGTGAGAATTACTTTCCGTTGCAAAAGAATGAATGTTACTATTGCTGGCAAATGATGCAATTAAGCATGTTAAGAGGAGGAGCTTATCCTGGATCGGCTGGGTGGGCCCTAAATGTCATCCCACCAATCCATTGGCAGAGAGTTTTGAGACAGAAGACATGAAGGTAATGTGACCACAGAGGCAGAAATGAAAATGCTACGGCCCCAGGCCAAAGAACAGCTGGAACCAATGGAAGCTGGAAGAGGCAAGCAACAGATTGTCCTCTAGAGCCTTCAGAGGGAGAGTGACTCTGCCAACAACTTGATGAAAGACTCCTGTCAGAGCAGCTACAGGAAATAGGGCAGCATCTGGTGACTTCAATGACATAGCTGACTCTCAGCTACCAGTCTACAGTCACCAACTAGAGCTGGAGAGTGATGGACATAGTTGATAGTTTGGAGTTGGCACAAGCCCATTTCCAGCACCCTATTGACTCTAAACATAGGTTCAACTTTTCGATCTCCTTCTAATTTCTTAGTTGGCCTTCATTTTCATGTCTTTCTGCCACAGACAATGAAATGAGGTCTCCTGCACTTGCTTTAATGTTGAAGTAGCCCAGAAAAACATGACGAAAATGACAAAAAGTTCACTCAAATTAGCAAACAAGAGGAAAGCTGGTGTTCTCATAAACTCATACTAATGTATTCCATTGATAAACTTAAATGTGATTATAACACAAAAAGTATAAGCTACAAAGTCGCATGCTCTAAAATTCAGCCTCCATTTAGTAACTGGTGACCATCAGCAAATCACTGAGTTTATTTTCTCCCCTGCATGCAAAGGACTTCTCACCTAGTGTAAGTGTTCAACAAAAGCTAGTGAGAGTCCTTGTACTATCATCTATATCACTGGTGAGGCTAGTTAAGAGCAATAACAGTAATGATAGTGATAATGGTAAAAATACTCATTTACTGGGATAAAGAGGAACAGTAAAGTTGAGAGTAAAGACCAGTTACGAGGGGGCTGTGGAAAAACAATTCCCCTGTGCAGGGGATCCAGATTTTGGAAGGAAGAGAGAGAAGAGGTAAGAGAAAGGACAGTGTGGCAATAAAAACCCCAAAGAGGAAGAGGAGAGAGATTTTAGGAGTTGCCTGAGGGGACTTTGTGGAAGGAAATGTGTAAAGAGAACCAGGAGAGGCTGAGCTGTGAGATTTGGGGAACCATGCCTACAAGGGAAAGTGCAGAGAGCAGTACCCGCTGGCATTAAATGTTTGGGAGATGAGCCAACAGGTGGAAATAGACTTCAAGACAGCCAAGAACTATTTGGGTTACATAACTGCTCCTTTCATTATTATCTAGGCTGATAGAAAGACTTAAGCAATTATTTGGGGACCTTATCAATAAAAACAACTAGTCTTTTTCACTCCACAAAAGAGCCATTAGCTAAATTCCTCAAATAGCTTCTCAGTCTAGACCCTTTTTCAAGATGTAGTAAAAGGAGAATGAAGGTAAATTTTTCCTAAATCTCCCCAATTTTCATAATCCTGAAATTTAAGTGTGCTCAGTTTGCTTGCCCAATGACTACAAAGAAAATAAAACTGCCTGTTCACATTTCATCTGGCTTGGCTGTTTGAAGCTGCTACTTTTCCCTTGGCCAGAAGACAAGCAGGTAGAAGCAGTATACTTAGAGCAGTAAATAATGCTGGTGGATAATGGATGGCCTCTACTGTAATTGAGCATGCCTCTCAGTGCTCATCCCGATATGTAATTTCCTCCCCAAGGTGTAGCATGCCAATCAAATAATGTAAATTTAACATCAGAGTTGCAGAAATAAAATAGGGAATGCTATAAATCTAATATTTGTCCTCACCTCCCAACTTTAGGTCTCCTGTACAGGGAATTTCCTCAGATATGGCTATATAGGCTGATGCCAAAAGTCAGATTTAATTAAGACCATGATCAGACTTTTCTCTTCCAAAGAACAGTGATAGGAAACAACGGCTGGCATCTTTTTGTGTGCATAATTCTCATGTAGTACTCACTGTCAATCCAACATCCATTCCCAAATTCTGTCGTTAATATTACCAGGTAAGGATTTCTAAATAGGATTTACCATCAAAATCAAGTGAACATTTTAGAAATAGAGATTTGCATGCTCACCACAGATCAAATAACCCAATTTCAGGGAATAGTTTTTAAAGGTTTCCCAGGTGATTCTGATCCTTACACAGAGTTGGGAACCATTGCTGTTGCCCATTAACTCAGGAACCTTGGAAATTCTCATGGCAACGTTCCCTCCTAGGGTACTTTTCAAGGGCCCACTCCAGTATAATGGAGGATTGTAGAGAAATTTAAGATCTCCTTTAAATGGAACTTAAGTTCTCCAAATATACTCTTCTTCATTCTCCTTTATCTTGTCCATATCATCTGTGTTTAGGGCTGACTTTATTATAACAATCTTACAACTGCCTTAAACAGATTGGAGGAAGGAGGAGGAGGGAAGAAAGAATACAACCACAAGAAGTATCAAAAAAAAAAAAAAGAAGAAAAGAAAAAGAAAAAATATAAACTATTTTGTGGATCAGACACATAGCAAATTTATTCTATTTAATTCTCTCAACACTAAAGAGGAGGTCTACTACCATCAACCTGATTTTAGCTCTGGGGTGAGAAATATTCAGTACATTACAGGAGATGTAGCTATTTGATTTGCAAAGCTAAGGAAGGAACCCAGGCAGTCTGAACCCAGCAACCAGTTGAATTCTTAACCAGTCAGCTATAGCACCACCACCTGAGGCAGAGTGGTCAGTCAGGTCAATTTTTGGTGTAATCCAGAGGAACAAAGAGACTGCGTGGTGTTTTCCCACTCAAGTGGACGGAAAGGCCGAGAACAAGGCACCTTCAAGAATCATGGGAAGGGGGGCATCTGGGTGGCTCAGTCAGCTAAGCGTCAGCCTTCAGCTCAGGCCATGATCCCGGGGTCCTGGAATGGAGCCCAACATCGGGCTCCCTGCTCAGCAGAGGAGTCTGCTTCTCTCTCTTCCTCTGTCTTTCCCCCTCTGCTTGTGTGCTTACTCTCTCAAATAAATAAATAAAATCTTTAAAAGAAAGAAAAGGAATCATGGGAAGGGCATATGAGATGGAATATTAGGCCCCTAATTAGGCCCCTCTTCCAAATCTCAGGTCTGGAAAGCACAGCTTTGCTCCCATTAGTCAAAAGACCTTTATTTAAACAACAACAACAACCACAAGAACAAACGCTACTATTGTGGAACCACTGCAGGTACCCTCCTAAGACTAATGTACAGCAGGACACACCAGGGGGCTCTGTTTCCAGGGAATCACCACAGGTGGGTGGAGCTAAGGAGCAATGACTACCCCTCAACTGTCACAGGTGGTATTTCAGAGTCTCCTCTGTGCAGACACTGTGTGCTCATGTGGACCACCCAGGTCTGCTTCTCTCAGAAGCCCTCTCACAGCTGAATGGACAGTAAATAACATAATGATTCATTAAAAGCAGACACATGAGGAAGATACTCAAAACAATTCATAGGCACAATAGGAGGAGTGGATTTGTCTAGGAGGATAAGGGGTGATATTTGAAAACGTATGTCAGACCAGTCCTAATTTTAGGAGTAGGTAAAAATTTCAACTGACCAAAACACTTGTTAGAATATGAATTTGAAGATGTGATGGTTATTAAATCAAAAGGTGCTATACCGTTGACTCTTGAACAACGTGGGTTTGAAGTGCACGGGTCCACTAATAAGCAGATTTTTTTTAATAAATACTGGTTAGCACTGTAAATGTATAATCTCTTTCTGATGACCTGTCTTTTTTTATATTTTGTTAAATTTTTTATAAACATATAATGTATTATTTGCCCAAGGGGTACTAGTCTGTGAATCGCCAGGTTTACACACTTCACAGCGCTCACCATAGCACATACCCTCCCCAATGTCCATAACCCCACCACTCTCTCCCTCCCTCTCTCCCCCCAGCAACCCTCAGTTTGTTTTGTGACATTAAAGGTCTCTTATGGTTTGTCTCCCCCCGCCATTCCATCTTGTTTCATTTATTCTTTTCCTACCCCCCAAACGCCGCACATTGCATCTCCACTTCCTCATATCTGATGACCTTTCTTAATAACATTTGCTTTTCTGCAGTTTATTGTTAGAGTACAGTATATAATACATATACTAAATATATGTTAGCTAACTGCTTATGTTTTTAATAAGGCTTCTGATCAAGAGTAGGCTATTAGTAGTTAAGTCTTGGGGGAGTCAAAGTTAAAAATTTTATTTATTTGAGAGAAAGCAAAGGAGAAAATACAAGCACAGGGAGTGGCAAGCTGAAGGAGAGGGAGAAGCAGGCCTCTCACTCATCAGGGAGTCCAACTATGGTGACACAGGGCTCCATCCCAGGAGCCTGAGATCACGACCTGAGCCAAAGGCAGACACCCAACCAACTGAGCCCCCAGGTGCTCCAGGGGGAGTCAATATTATACATGGATTTTTCAACTGCGCAGGAGTCAGCACCCTGCACTGTCCAAGGGCCAACTGCTTTTGTACATGCCTTTTATGTGCTGTAACTCATTTTCTTTAATGTTCAAATGCTTTTGTTAAAGCATATCTTAATTTCTGTAGCCCTTGTGCCAGAAATACTCATGACACAAGACATATAAATTATCTGTGGACATCACAATTCTCTTTATTACTATTTCTACTTCTGAATGCAGGAAAATTCCCCCATTAGACATCCCGGGATACAGATAACCATTCCTTAGAATGCAAAATACAATGTAGCAGAGACGCGTTTTATTGGAAATGAAGGGAAGGGAAGGGAAAAGAGGGGAAGGGAAAGGGAGGGAAGAGAACTGGAGGGGAGGGATAAACCTTCTGTAACCTTTCTCTAATGAACCACAACATATGAAATGGTGGACAGGTACAATCATGAATGTGACAGATGCAAAATACTATATTTTGCTATTTTTTATGGTCCTATTCCAGTCCACACAAAACCATGTTCCAAAGTCTCAATCAACAAGAAAAAAGCTCCTCTTACTGACATAGTCTTCCATAATCACTTCAATACATAATTATACTAAAAGTGTCCCCTTTCTATTAGCTACGAGGAAGAGAAGACACAAAAAGGGGAAAGGGGATAAATTACTTCATTTTTCCACACAAGCCAGAAAAGAAGAAGCAACACTAAGTTCCACCACTTTCTACAGCCCCTGTGTGCCCTTCTATCAGTAGTTCTAAATTCCCTTGATGAGGAATTTCCTTTAGATCTTGCTCCTCTGGACCCAAGTTCCTCTCCACCAAAAAATTTGCTGTGCGGCCCTCTGCTGAAAGAGCAGCTCACCACTCAGCTGGGCAGAGTTGGGGTCTAGCTGTTATTCAGTGACAGGAGGACTGGGAATCTCTTTTCTCTCCATTCTTTCAGTAATAAACTCTGCCCTTTTGGATAGCTGTAACATGTTCAGAAATGCAACCCTCTTTAGGACAACTTAGTTGTGTAAGGTTGACCTGCACTTGAGCAGCTCTCTTAAGTTGGGGGTCTTCTTGACTCCTTGATCAAGTCTCCCTTATGATTGCTCTTCTTTCCCCAAGGAAATGAGAATGGGCTGTAGAGTCATGGCCCAAGTTGTATTCCAGCTCAATAAGAGAATCTTCAATCTTCCGATGTTAGCTGGCAGCCCACTGATTCTCTAGTTTACACTAATTCATTACAAGACAGGAATAGCTAAATAGCTTAAGGCTTTCTGACACCATATCCGGATCAAAGGTTGCTGCTGAGAAGGAGGGCTATGTTGGAAGAAGGAGGCTATCTTCAAACCTCAAAAGTTAGACTCTAGAACCTTTGTTTTACTTGAATGAAACCAAGTTAATAATGGATTTCAGCAGCAACCCAGATGTCACTTCTTTCCTGTAAGGAACAATAGTTCATTATTTTGACCAAAAATATTCTCTATAATAATCAAATTATTTCTTAAAACAAAATACTAATAAAAATAATATGGAGTAGTCCCTCAAACTCCTGTATTTCCAAAGGTTTATGTTCTATCATTTTCTGGAAAATAGTCCATTCTCTCTAAATTGTACTTCCTCTCTTTGTTTCTGTATCCTTGAAGAAAGATAAGTTTGAGTGCAATTAATCACAAGAAATTAGCAGGTCTCCAATTTTGTTATAAATCCTGCCTTATCAAAATCTCTGTCCTGGAAAACTCTGATAAAATTTTGAATGTATGCATCAAAGTTGGTTGTATTCTGGCCACCTCTACACTAGAATGCATTCTAATAAATTAAAACATAAAATTTGAGATTTAGTGCTTACATTTTTTGGGGGGGCAAGCTGTTAAAACAAAGCAACCTAAGCTTGATATTAACCTTAGCAAAATTTGTTATCATGAAGCCTCTTCCCCAGGATCTTCCCACCCTGACAAAATACTCGTGAGTGTAAGTTCAAAGTAGTCTCATTAAATTGTTTGACCTTTATTTGCTTGTAAAGACAAAAGTATCTTTTTTTCAGTTTTAAAGAGTTCTTCCTTCTCACTTCAATGCTTTTGAGTATATGCTTTAACAAAAACACTTTTAAATTCCATTTTCTCATCAATTTTTTCTGCTGTTTTCAGGCTATTACTTTGTTGGTTCTACCGAGAGCCTCATTGTTAGTAGAAGATGCACCAAGGGTCAGTTACAATAGCTTTACTGATGAGGGCCAACCAATTCACTGGACCTTGTCTACTGGCATGCTATGTAGACATTTCTCAAAATCTGGTTCATCTTTGAGGTTTTTCTGATTTTCTGAATGGTTCATGGCACTCCATTTTCTCACACAGGTTTTTTTTTTTCTTTACATATTTGCAAAACTGGACAAATTACCTGCGTTCAAGTCTGAGAGGCAGAAATGGACTTAATTAACATCAATAGACAGTTATCAATATCAAAATGCCAGGTTTCCTCTCACCATTCCAAGATGGCACCTACTAGTAAGATGGGCAGTCTTACCAGTTTAATCCCTCAGTCCTTTTGCAACACAAAAAAATCAACACTGTAAACTCGATAACAATATGACATGAGAGAACATCCATTTAACAGTATTTTCTTAGATCCATGACTTGGTCGTGAGCATGGAATAACCTAAAATCCATAATCAATTATCTACATATGCTTTACCCCCTAAAACCAACCCTAAGTTGTCTTTTATAAAAAATATTAAATAGACCTCCTCATAGTACCTATACCTGCCCAAAAAGTGAATCCCAAAAACAAGAACACAGGGATCTTAATTATGGATGTGCTTCTATGTCAGAATGCCAGAAGCTACCTCATTGTAGTCATTTTTTATTAATTGTTATCCCATAAAAGGAATTTTTTTAAAAGAAGAGATCATTTTCCTTCATTATGAAATACTCCAAACTTGCAGAAAATAGTGTGCACCTATGCACTCACACCATACACTCTTAAAATATTACATTAATCATATTAACATTTAAAGATATATACCTTCAATTGGGATGCCTAGGTGGCTCAGTGGGTCAAGCCTCTACGTTCAGCTCAGGTCATGATCTCAGGGTCCTGGGATCGAGCCCTGCATCAGGCTCTCTGCTCAGCAGGGAGCCTTCTTCCCTCTTTCTGCCTGCCTCTCTGCTTACTTGTGATCTCTCTCTCTCTCTCTCCTTGTGTCAAATAAATAAATAAAATCTTTTTAAAAAATAAAATAAAATAAAGATATATATCTTCAATTTGTATTACAGGTCCTTCGAAAATACTTAAAATATCACAAATGTGGTTATCGTTAATTTGATCTCTGTGCCTTATTTCCATCGTCTTTCCAGGAATAGGTACTAGTTTAAAGTCAGTGTCTGCTTCCCTTGATGTTTAGATTTTGCCATATACACACATGCTTGTCACAATAATGTTCCATATGCTTTTATGTCTTATACATGTCTGGACCCCCACAATATCTGACATAGAGAAACATCTGAAAATTCTTTAGTTAAATTAAATTCACTACCTAAGTATATAAAAAGGAAAAAAAAATTTCCCTACTTTCAAAAGGCCAAGCTGAAATTTTAATAGCCTAAGAATAAAATGTTAAACAACTCAAGAAAATTACTTCCTAAACCATCTTGCTTAGATGATAAATCCCATATTCCTCTTAAGTTATTAAAAATAATTTTGTACTGGTTTTATTAAGAGCTATTTCTTTAAAAAAATTAACTCATTTCTTTCCAATTCTGCTATCACACTCTGTATGACCCTGACTTTGTCTACTTTAATAAATTCTGTCTGCTTCCACATAAAGCATAATTTACATCTCGATTTTTATAAACATCTCTTCATATAAATCTGCTTCATAAACAAAAATCAGATATGTTTGGCAACTAATGGCACCTGATGGCAAAACTTCCCTAAATGAGTTCCACATTAATATTAATACTTCCCCAAATCAGAATGTAAGCTCAATGAAAAAAAAATGTACATTCTATTTATCATTGCTTTTCTCTAAAGCCACATTATCCATCAGTGTGAAATAGTGACAATTACCACCCAATTGTCCCCTAGGACCTGTAACATTACCTAATGAACATAGCCAATGAATGCACAATAAATAATCCATAACATGAAAAAAGAGAAGTGTGTTGCCCTAATTGACTTAGCACAGCCTTGTCTGACACAGTGATGATTTACACTTCTGCCAATCCAGTGTTATATCTTTTAGAGAAACTACAATAAAAGTTTCAAAAACCTTTTGCATATTGCACCATGGCAAAAACCAGTTCACATAGTAAATGTTGACTCATCCTCTCAAGCTTTCACATGTAGTCTGTGCCACTCCAGCCACCAACTTCTCCTTCCACTGCCTTTAGTTACTTTGCCTTCTTTCTCTCTTACTTGATTTCATTGTGTATTAAATATTGAAGAATTTTGATCTGCAATGCCCCCCAGATTCAGTATTCCCCAGCCATCATTGCCTTGATACAAGGTTTCCTCACTTATAATATTCTGAAAGCAATTTCTTAACAACTCTTCTTACCTCCGATCTCTATGCAGTAAACCTTGCTTCACATGGCTCTGTTATTGGTTTAATTTTGCCTGAAGAGTTTATAGTACCTAACTTCATGTATCATCAAAGTCTATTAGTAAGTCTTGAGTATTATTATCTTTTCATATCTTATATTCCCAAGTTATTCAAAATTCTGCTACAGTGGGGGCCATTGGTCATTCAGTAAAATCTCAGAAGATGCAGTCACTAAGGGGACATAAGACAGGGACACCTATGAAAGACCTTAGAGCTCAAGAACCTCTGCCCAGATGGACATCTAGGTCTCCACCTGGATATCATCATGAAAACCGCTCTCTTACAGAAGAAAGGAGGTCAGAACAGGTTCTCAACTTTTCCCTGCACAGATACTTGAGATTTTCAAGAGAAGAAAAAGTAAAGGGCTGAAGCTCTTTTTCTAAGTAGAAAGATGGATTCCTAGGTGTCTCTATTTGGACTCCTCTGGAAGCAAGCCTAAGGCAAGGACATGGCTGCAGGTATTTACTTGAGAAAGAATCAGAGGACATAGGGCTAAGGTGGGATGGGGAGAGTGACACAGGAAAGGAGGAAGAGCTAGGACAAGGGTGTGTTAATGAGGTGCTTCTGTGGGCAGCAAGGTTGTTTCCACAAGTCCTCAGAGAAACAAATGGGATTATCCATCTGAGGAAAGGAATCTGGGGTATTTGTCTGTTGGCTCCTACTCCCCATCAGCCAAGGATTGCCCTGAAGACTTCAACTCCCCTGAAAGTCCTGCCCCACTTGCCTGCAAAGGCTAATCCATTTCTCTTAGCTTGGAGAAAGCTTAGAGGCAGAGAAACAGGGCATTTTGTCTCATTTGTTATAATATCGAACATGTAATATACTCATACCCCACATGAAATGTAACTTTGTTCCTTAAAATGAGAAAAGATTTCTGTAATTTTGCTTTTGAAATTCCTATCAATTTTGACATTGCAATTTTTGTTTCGTATTTTTAAATGATTTTTTCTCTTTTGAAGTCTTAAATATTTTCTAAGGTTTAAAACATTTTAGCCAAATGGATGAAAGAACACTACACCCCCTCAGAAACTGTTCAGTAGGTACAAGAAGATACAATGACTGCACATTCTACCTTTTTTTTTTTATTATTTGACAGAGAGAGTGAGCATAAGTAGAGGGAGAAGCAGGCTCCCACCAAGGGGAAGCCCAATGGGAGGCTTGATACCAGGACCCTTGGATCATGACCAGAACCCAAGGCAGTTGCTTAACCATTGATCCACTGAGGCACCCTACCCTACCCTTTAAATAATTGCAGATAGGTATGAGAATTCCAATTTTCTGAAATTAATATTACAAGCTCTAACACCAGGCAGCAAACATTCTCAGTGCAAACAGACATGGAACCAGAACAGTGTAGGGCAAGGATGAAAAATAATAATAATAATAATAATAAACAGAATACCAAAAGCAGAATAGAACAGAGGGCAGACCACGAGAGATTTCTATCAATTTTTCCTGGTAAAGATTCAACAATTCCCTTGTAAAATGAAATTATTAATGAATGTCAGAGCCATAGAAGATTGATGCAGTCATCATCATCCATTTACCACTTTCACTAACTGTTCAAAATTCTGATTCCAACATGTACATTCATGTTTTCTGGTTAATATTTGGGTTTTCTTGATAAAATCCAAGTCAGGAGCTTTCCCAAGCATTGATTAAGAAAACTGACAGTTTTAAAGGTGTATTTCCCAAAGTGAATGAACAAGGCAAGCTGCCTTCTACAAAATACTGCCTTAGCAAGGCTTTTCTTTTTTTCTTTTTTTTTAAATTTTCTTTTATTTTTTCAGTGTTCCAAGATTCATTGTTTATGCACCACACCCAGTGCTCCATGCAATACATGCCCTCCTTAATACCCACCACCAGGCTCACCCACCCCCCATCCCCTTTCTCTCCAAAACCCTCAGTTTGTTTCTCAGAGTCCACAGTCTTTCATGGTCTCCCCCTCCAGTTTCCCTCAACTCACTTCTCTTCATCTCCCAGTGTCCTCCATGTTATTCCTTATGCTCTACAAATAAATGAAACCATATGATAACTGACTCTCTCTGCTTGACTTATTTCATTCAGCATAATCTCCTCCTGTCCCATCCATGTTGATACAAAAGTTGGGTATTCATCCTTTCTGATGGAGGCATAATAATCCATTCTATAGAAGGACCATATCTTCTTTATCCATTCATCTGTTGAGGGGCATCTTGGCTTTTTCCACAGTTGGCAATTGTGGCCATTGCTGCTATGAACATTGGGGTTTCATATGACCCTTCTTTTCACTACATCTGTATCTTTGGGGTAAACACCCAGTAGTGCAATGGCAGGGTCATATGGTAGCTCTATTTTTAATTTCGTAAGGAATCTCCACACTGTTTTCCAAGGTGGCTTCACAAACTTGCATTCCCAACAACAGTGTAAGAGGGTTCCCCTTTCTCCACATCCTCTCCAACACTTGTTGTTTCTTGTCTTGTTAATTTTGGCCATTTTAACTTATGTAAGGTGATAACTCAATGTGGTTTTGATTTAAATCTCCCTGATGAATAATGATGATGAACATTTTTTCATGTGTCTGTTAGCCATGTGTATGTCTTCATTGAAGAAGTGTATGTTCATGTCTCCTGACCATTTTTTGATGTGATTATCTGTTTTTTGAGTGTTGATTTTGAGTTCTTTATAGATCTTGGATATCAGCTCTTTGTCTGTAGTATCATTTGCGAATATTTTTTCCCCATTCCGTGGGTTGTCTCTTTGTTTTGTTGACTGCTTCCTTTGCTGTGCAGAGGATTTTATCTTGATGAAGTCCCAAAAGTTCATGTTCACTTTTATTTCCTTTGCCTTTGGAGACATGTCTTGAAAGAAGTTGATGTGGCCGATGTCGAAGAGGTTACTGCTTATGTTCTCCTCTAGGTTTTTGATAGAGTCCTTCCTCACATTTAAGTCTTTTATTAGCAAGGCTTTTCTTATCTGCTTTTATCACTTAATATACTCAGAATGGGGATGCCTGGGTGGCTCAATTGGTTAATCAACTGCCTTCTGCTCAGGTCATGATCCTCAAGTCCTGGGATTGAGTCTCATATTGGGCTCCCTCCTTGGCAGGGAGTCTGCTTCTCGCTCTGACCCTTCCACTTTTCATGCTCATTCTCTCTCACACACTCTCTCTCTCAAATAAATAAATAAATAAATAAAATCTTAAAAAAATATATACTCAGAGTGAAGACCTTGTACTAACGGTCTTTCCTCCACCATCCTGTTCACAGGTATCCCCCAATGGTGGCTCAGATTCTCCACTATAACCAGCAGAGCTTGAGAGAAACATTCAATCCCTGAAGTCAACCCATCAGTCCCCAATAGCACACAAAATAGGACCCAATGACCCAGAGCTGCCCATGTGAAAGGAACTCAGTTGCAAAGACATGTCCATGACTCAGAAATCTGCCCTTGAGATTTTGATTAAATTTTGTTTTTGAAACCACTTTCTATTTCATCTGTCTTGAACCCTTAACCATTACAGAGTGAGCCTTTTATCTAAAACAAAAGTCTCGTAGAGAAGATAATCATTTTTAAACATCACTAGACATGCAAACTTTAAAGATACATAAGTACATTTGCTCACCAACCTGTTGACTTTAGGCCAGGTTTCTTCTTGTTTTCACACCAGTAACATCTAGTCCACCATGTAAAACTTCATTTTCCCAAAATAGTAGTGAGAACTTTAAAGATGGAGGTGAAAGAATCTTCAAATCCCTTTTTATTATTATTTTGCTTCCAAATCTGTTGCAGCTTGCCCATAGATATCTTTTTGACAGCAGCTGAGGACCAAGAGACATCAGAATCCTCAAATTTTGCCCAGGCCCTGTTTCCTTTTATTTCTGCCAATTCAGTACCATCTACTTTCTCCAAATCCAGTTTAAAACTCACCTCCTCAAGTGTTTCCATAGATCTGTCCCTTATCATTCCTCCTTGCTTCCTTTTGCTCTGAATTTCACCAGCCTATTATTTTCTCTATATTCTTACTGTATGCATGTATGTTTTCTTTTCTAGACATTAGGTTCTGCAGGATAGCAAGGAACATATACCATCAGGGCAGCAATTTTCAAGCTGCTGGTCATGATACCCATTGTGAGGGATGATACCAATTTCATGGAGCCAACCAAAATGTTTTAAATGAAATTAAATAAAATAGAAAAAATCAGAACACAAAACTGGTAGTAAGTATATGAGTTATTTCATGGAAATTTTTATTTTTTTTGTATTGAGATTTAATTGACATAGAACATTATATTAGTTTCAAATGCATGACGTGATTCAATGTGTATATCACAAAATTATCACTACAGTAAGTTCAGTTAATATCCATCACCATACGCAGTTACATGTTTTTGTTTCTTATGATGAGAACTTTTAAGATCTGTTCTTTTAGAGACCTTTAAATATACAATACAATATTATTAACTACAGTCTTTTATAGAACTTTTAAAATTTTTATATGTGTATGCATGGTTGTACAGACTTGATCATAATGTACAAAGTAATTTCTTCCTGCAAATTACAGTTAGAAAAGTTTAAAAGCCACTGATGTAAGCCAGTGATGCTCCAATAGTTATTAGCTAGGAAATGCCTGTTGGTAGCCTTAAAGAAAAATCATTGCTCATATAAAATTTAGTCCCTTCATCAGCACTACCTATAAAACATTAATATATCCAAAAATATTTATCAATACTTATTTGTGTTAGTCACTGTGGATACAATAAAGAAAAAATAGTTTCTTTCTTAAAGGAGTTTACAGAGTAGTGGAGAAAGCAGGTAAGGCAGGAATTTTAGTTCAGTGTAATAGGACATAAAATCAGAAACCATGAGAGCACAAAGAAAGTGTTTCTACCTGCCTTCCAGGAACTGGTTTTTAACTGCCCTAAATCTTTAGAAAAACCTGATCTGTAAAAGGGTCAAATGTATCCCTGTGAACCTCCTGAGCTACTAAGCCAACATTCTATGTGATTAACATCATGTCAGGCCACACAATGGAAACTTGTTTGGACTAATTAGATTTTCAATAGGTCCTTTAATTGTATTTTTTCAGAAAAAAAATTTGTATTTAAAGTGTATACTTGATGTTTTCATATTTATACATTGTAAAATAATTATCACAATTAAGTTAATTAACATATGTAGCACCTCACATAGTTACCATTTTCTTTCTTCCTTTTTTGTGTGGTAAGAACATATAACATCTGCCCTCTTAGTAAATTTCAAATATACAATATGGTATTGATAACCATAGTCCTACTGCTATATATTAAGTCTTAGAATTTATTCATCTTACATAACTGAAACTTTGCATCCTTTGACCAACTTCTCCCTATTTTTCCCCTCCCTCTAGCCCCTGAAAACTACCATTCTACTCTTGGCTGCTATGAGTTTGACTGTTTAAGATCTCATAGATCTCATTAAATCATAGATATTTAATATCTATTAGTTTGACTATTTAAGATTCTACATATAAGTGAGATTGCACAGTATTTGTCTGTTTATTTAACTTAGCATAATGTCCTCCAGGTTCATCCAAGTTGTCCAGTGGCAGGATTTCATTGTAGTTAATGATGAATAATATTCCATTATATAATCTTTATCCATTCAACCATTGACAGACAAGCTGTTTCCATGTCTTGGCTATTGTGGATAATGCTACAATGAACATGGAGTGCAGATATCTCTTCAAGGTCTTTATTTCATTTCCTTTGGCCATAACCCAGAAGTGGTATTGCTGGATCATATGGTGGGTCTATTTTCAATTTTTTTAAGAACCTCTGTACTTTTTTCCATAATGGGTGAACCAGTTTACATTCCCACCAGTGATGTGCTATCATCTTCTTTCTGCCATAGCCTTACCAATACTTGTAATTTCTTGGTTTTTGGATAAAAGTCATTCTAATAATATGAATTGACATATCATTGTGGTTTTAATTTACATTTCCCTGATGATAAGTGATGTTCAGCACTTTTTTCTTGTACTTGTTGGTCATTTGTACATATTCCTTGGAAAAATGTCTATTCAGGTCCTTTGCCCATTTTTCCATCAGTTTGTTTGATTTGTTTTTTATTGTGTTTTTGCTTCACTACTGAGCTAGGGGTTCCTTATTTAATTTGGATATTAACCTCTTATCAGATATGTGGTTTGCAAATATTTTCTCTCATTCTGTAGGTTGTCTCTTCACCCTGTTGATTGTTGATTATTTTCTTTGTTGTGCAGAAACTTATTAGTTTAATACAATCCCATTTGTTTATTTTTTTTTTTTAATTTTTGAAAGAGAGAAAGCATGGAGGGGTGCGGGAAGAAGGGACAGAGGGAGAGAAAGAAGCCCACTCCCTATTGAGCAGGAAGTCTGATATGGGGCTCGATTCCAGAACCCTGAGATCATGACCTGAGCTGAAGGCAGATGTTTAATGGACTAAACCACCCAGGTGCTCCTCATTTGTTTATTAATTTATTGTTTTTGTATTTGTTGTCATATCCAAAAAATCATTGCCCAAACCAAAGCCAAGAAGCTTATTTTCTCCAGGGAGAGATAAATGAGAAATGATAAATATAATAAACAAGGAAATTATACCACATATTGAAGATAACAGTGAAAAGGAAAAGGAAAGCTAAATGAGAGTGACAAGGAGGGCAGGGAGCAGAGCATGTGTAACTAAATAGCCAGAGTAATCCTCATTAAAATACATTCAATAAAAGACTTGAAAAAAATGAGAGAAATTTTTCATTTTCAGGAAAAATGCAATTATCTCAAAAAAGAAAAAAAATGGCCTAAGATAAATAATTTAGAAAAAGTATAAATTTCCCTTTTGAGAGTAGGGTTCATTGACATTTGATTCTACCCTAAGGAAAATATATTTAAGAAGAGAGAAAATCAATATAACACTGATACTGACTACACAAGATCATTTTCATTGAAAAAAAAATCTCTATGGATTTCTTTTTTTTCTTTAAATGTTTGAAAAGATGGATAAAGGATCAATTTTTCAGAGTCTTAGACAATGAGACCCCTGGATTACACAAAATATAGAAAGGGTTTTTTATAGTTGTGTGATTGGAATCTGAACTTTTCTGTTTTTTCTTATATAAATTAAAATGTTATTGATTCTGATGGCTCAACCCAAACCCTGGTGTCCTAGAAGATAGGTTTATAAAAACAAATGTTAACTTGTTGAATCATTGTGTAGATGCTGCTATGTTCTTGTGGAAATGCTGCTTTACTAAATTTTCAGGAGGTTCTGGGATTAGTAAATTTTTGAGAGCATGAACCCTAACTTTTAATGCCACATATTACATACTCTATACTTCTTTGACATAATAGGCCCTGAAAAGATATGTGTTGATGGATATTTACAAATATAGAGAGAGGCAAATGTGCACATGCTGTTTACTTTCTTTCATTTAGGAAGTTGTAGATGCAGTCAGGTAGATTTAGATCAAGTTCATCATTGCCATAGTCTTTATACTGAACCAAAATCGTCCTGTAAATGCCATCTGTTGACCTAATTTTGCCTTTTATTGTGAATAAAAGCAATCAATGCAACTATTTTATCTTCTATTAACCATTGTCTATGTTCTAAAAGAAGTTTTTGCATATGTTCTGTCATTTAAACCCCATACCTCATAATGATTCCCATTTACAATGGGGAAGTAGAGCATTGAAAAGGAAGTAATTTTGCCAGGACCTGAGCACCAGTGAGTAAGAGGCAAATGCTGGTGCCTGTGCTCCTCTCTCTATGGTGGGCCTGCTCTTGCTGGTTAAAGCCCAACCAGTGGTTCAAACTGGGACCCCCTTGCCCCGAGGTTCTCTAACTTTTTGCCTTCACAGCTCACCTGCCCTCCATCTCTCACACATAGTGGCCCCCTAATCCATCACCACTGTGTTTGTTCTCTCCTCAGTACCTGACACTCTGTCCATGTCTGCTGACTCCCATGCCAACTGTCAGGGATTCTGGAGTTTGTACACAGAACGTATTGAAAATAAGTCAAGGAGTGAACATATTTATCAAGGAGTGAACATAACTTTAACAAGTCAGGCCTCCAATCTTCAAGTGTTTAACCTTCTTTTTATTGGGTAGTGACATTAAATTTTCTGGAAGGTCCCATCCCCACCGTCTGCTTTTCATCTCCAGCTTTCTCCTTGATGACAGAATCATCCGACAAATCCAAGCAACCACTTAGATCATCTCCCACGCATCTGCCAGTGCCACTCGGACTCTTCAGTGTCTCAGACTCTAAGTAAACCTATAGGAAATTATATAAATATTATATATATTTTTTAATGCAAAAATAACATTAGAATTCAGCCTTTGAAATCCCTTTTCTTCCTTTATTTTACTACCTAACGCAACAAGAACGACATCGTTTGTGCTTCCTCTGGCAACTGAAGAACCACTTTCCCACTTCCTGAGTGGAATTTGGGAATATGGCTACAAGCACTATGTGTGGTTCCTGCAGGACGCCGTGTGCCATTAGTCATTACATGCTTGAAAGCACATTAGCACGATGGGGACAAGGCATTCTTTCTGCCTTTTTCATCTTTATTCAATGTGTCAAGTGTACCAAATCCAAGGAGTAATTTCAAATGAAGCTAAAATAAAGGGGACTGGGGAACATGCAATGAACAAAAATCCTTTTCAAATAAATTATAACTTCCTCTTAAATAATTGTTATTATCTTGGATCAGGTACACTTAATCCCATTAATTCTGTCTTAAAATTAAAATAAAGTATTTTTGTTCATATGAAGTACTGGACAGAATGTTTGCAATAGACACACATATCAAATTATAACATCATATGTCTGAAAATTAATATATGGTATGTCAATATAAAAAAAATTAAAGACAGAACACTGCAATGATTTAAATACCACAATGTCTCATTTTATCCTACAAGTCTTTCCATTTGAGTAATTCTTTACAGATTGAAATATAAAGTACTTTTAGATACACCTTATAGACTCTGAGAGCTGGAAAGGCTCTTAAAGACTACTTACATCAATCTCATAATCTCTTTTGATTTTAAAAACAATCCTATATAGTTTATTTTATTTTATTTTCAGTATTCCAAAACTCATTATTTGTGCACCATACCCAGTGCTCCATGCAATCAATACATGCCCTCCACAATACCCACCATCAGGCTAACCCCACCCCCCAGACCCCAAGTCCAAATCCCTCAGTTTGTCTCTCAGAGTATGATTTACAGGCTATAGTTGAGAGTGAGAGCATGGAGATAGTCACACACTTGCAGACAGAGCTGCAAAGCGGGAGAATTAGAACACCAGACTTCTGAATCCCAGTCCAGTGCTTCTTCTAAACTGCTGCACTCCGCTAATTAAAACATAGCACTTTCAAATCCCTACAGAAAAAGTTTGTGTTCTCCTTCAAAGAAAGACCTCATTCTATAATAGCAAATGATTACATGACAAGAAAGTATGATGAGAAGTATTGAGACTGAGAACTGAAATTTTTATTTTAGTGTTAAACACGTTTAGATTAAATACTATTGTTAAGGTGAAGAGAGTCAAAAGCCATGCATTTCCAGTTATAAAGTAAATGTCCCAAGGATGTAATAATGTACTATATGCTGACAATAATGATACTGTACTGCATGATGAAGGTTGCTCAAGGAGTACATTTTAAAAGTCCTCATCACAAGAAAAGAGATGTGTAACCATGTATGGCGACAAATGTTGACTAGACTTACACTGTGGTGAGCATTTTGCAATACATACAGATACCAAATGATTGACCACATCATATACCTGAAACTAGTATAGTGTTGCAGGCCAATTTTACCTTAATAAACATTTTAAAAATAATAATAACAGAAGTACTAAAAAAAAAAGTCTTAAGATTTTATTTATTTATTTTAGAGAAAGCACGCATGCATGGGCACATATGTGCTTGGGGGGAGGGGCAGAGAGAGAAGGAAAGAATCTCAGACTCTGCATTTGAGTGCAGAGCCAGATTCAGGGCTCCATCTCACGGTCCTGAGATCAGATCCTGAGCTGAAATCAAGAGTTGGACGCTTAGCCAACTGAGCCACCCAGGCACCCCTAAAAAAAAAAACTCTTGTTTGGAATTATGACATATAACAAATGACATTTCAAGTCTATACTGTGTTGAGAACCTACCATGTGTTTAACTGAAGGTTACCTGCAAGAGAGCAGTCTAATTAGGAGAAGGGGAACTTGGGCAGTCGAAGCAGCTGACTGAGATGGAATGCTTGGTGCTGAAGGGCTGAAACAACCAGCTGTGAGGTCCCAATTCAATGATGTAATGCATGATCTTCACCTCTCTGTGCCTCAAGTTCCTCATCTGTAAATTGGGGATAATACCCAGTTCACACAGTGTCTGACATCCTCTCCTTTTGCCTCAATTCATTCTCTGTACTTCTGCATTATTTTCTACTGACCTGTACAATCTGTATCACCCAAGCTTCTCTGCCTGTGTTTTGCCTGGTCCCTGACAATGGGAGACAGTCAGGAGACTGGAAGCCAGAAGTGAAAATTTGGTAAGTTATTTCTCCTATTCTCTCCCTTTACCAGGGACCTTCTCTGACTACAGCTTAGATTCAACAGCCTCTCATAATGTTTCCAGCTCTGAATTAGCCAGGAATCAGTCACTAACAGAGGGCTGATAATGACTTCTATTGTATTAGTTCTGGGATCCTCCAGCATTATTTCTTATTGGTTCCCTTTACCTTGCCTACACTGCTGGAAATGGCTCCTAAAAATAAATAAATAAATTTTTAAAAATGCCATAAAAAATCCTAGCTAAATGTGCTATTTCCTGTTGGGGCACAGGTTAATTAAACTGCTCAGTAAATATTGGGTATTGTTATCATGAGTCTTAAACTTCTCAACCCTTCCATAAACATTATACATTTGGAAAACATGGTCATAAATCAAGGGCAGAGAAGTCATGGAAGGTTCTTACAGAAAACAGTCACTGAAGATAGAAAGACTATCTAGTTGTAAGGCCCATCACCCCATTGATTCCCGGGGCAGATTTGGCAAATCTACGTGACTAGGTTGGTGTCCCCATCCTCATTCTTCCATGTGATGCTACTTAAGGTGTGCACTTGGCGGAAGACCACCATCCTGAGAGAAGAGGATCCTCTTTGATCAAAGGTAGACGAGTAGCTATGACACTTGTAGAATTTCCATACAAACTCTTAACAAAACAGGCACCAAGTATACTTTTTTTGGATGGCATGTAAATGTGTGTGTGTGTACTTTAAATCATAGGAAGCCATATAGAAACCAGCATACTAGTAAAGAAGATAGTCAAAGATGGCTTCTCTTTTATGTACTTTCTCTCCATCATCCACTCCATCCACCATCCACAACTCCCCACTTGAGAATGCAACTAAGCATTCTCAGGAAGGGCATTTCAAGGAAGGGAAGCAATAAAATAGAGAAAGGTTACTGAGTCTGACATTTGCAGAGTACTAAAAGAGTAGAGGATTTCATAGAGTTAGAAAATTCTGTCCCTCTTGCTAGACATTCTGCCTATTTCAGTCGGGTGGGCAGTCCTCATGTCTCTCACTAACATGGTGTCTGCCTCTCAGTGCTTCCTCTCCCGATTCCTTGATTTCCTTTTTCCATGTTGCTGAATCTTGTCTCCCATGAGGAATATAAGTAGGTGCACCCAGTACTACATGGAGCAATCAACATTTTGTTCGGGCAAATAACTTACTCAGAGTCATATAATACAAAACTATTACACAAAATCATATACATCTACTTTGTTTTTCTACATGATAAGCTTTCTCATACTTAAAAAAGGTGTATTAAGGGACTGCTACACATCAGACACTGTACTAGGTTCTGAGGGTACAAAGACCATAAGGACTAGGGGGCTACTCTTAAAACCCTCAGAGTTTAGTGACAGAATGAGCTAGTCAGACCACAAAGGTGACCCAGATGCAAAATTTGTGAAACTGTCACAAGGATGAGGTTTAAGGTAGTTTTTACCTTGAAATTACTTCATCAATAAACCTGTAGTGCAAAAGTCATGTGCTATCAAGGATGCATGTGAGAGGCTGTGGCTCCCCAGAGCTTTCCATGTTTCTCAGGGAGATGCTCCTGACATTTGGTTTTCAGGGAAAAACCTCCCGGCCAGGGGATGAAGCACTTACCAGTTAGCTGACCACACTGTTTTTTTGTCTGTGTTTTGTCCTCAGACCCGACTCCTCCCCTTTTAGATTCTGCTCTGTGATGTGGGGCTTGGATATCTCTCAGACTCCCCTGACAGCTGGTTTTATTGGAGGGCAGGGTTGGGAAGAAGAAACTCACTTCCTGTGTTCCAGTTCCTGTTAGCTTCATTTCAACAACAAAAGCCAGACACTAGCCTCTTTTCAAATCCTCAGCATCTGGCATCCAGCAGACCTCCTTGGAAGTCTGAGTACCTTCTAATAGTGCTGTCCAAACTTCTAGTTTCTGTTAACTCTTGTGTCAGCCCAGATACAGGGTTGTAACTGCTTTTTTGTCATTGTAATTCCTAGGCTAACTCAATCCTAGGAATGGTAGGTTCTTCTTAGTGTTTATTGTTGTTGCTGCTTTCCTCTTTCAGCCTTTCAACATCTGTGTAATCCATTCTCTGTCTGGCATCCCCCATATTTGTAATACCTAAGATGTTTTATGTTTTCTGACTGCACTGTGAGAAGCACAGTGGCCTTTATGTGACCAGACTGAAGGGGTCATCATTCAAGGGTATACCCATTTCCATGGGCAGACACTCTTGTTATGCCAGTCAAAGATTTCTGATTTCATTTCTCGTTGTGTCTTTGGGCCCACATTAAGTCTTATTATGGTAATATATGGATGTTAATACATAAAAGATAATTACAATGTGGCAAATGTAATGATGAATGTGTTCCCAGAGCCAAAAGTATAGGAAAAAAAAAAAAAAAAAGAGGTGATCTATGAGACTTAATGTGGAGGAATCACATGTATCAGAGTCACCTGAGGATCTTGATAAAATTAGACTCTTAGGTCCTAATCTATTTCTATCACATAAAGATCTGGGGGATTAATAATGAGCATCTATATTTTATCAAGCTCCAAGAAGAGTTTATTATGCACATAAAACCCTGAGAACCATTAGACTGATAAGATTGTGGCATAAGATAATGGAAGCCTTTTATGCAACATGACGGAGTTTGAGCTTTATAATATGAGTGATGGAAAAATCACCATTTTATGTATCAGCCTGGCAGGGGTGAGATGGGGAAAGGAAAACCAGTAAAGTAATTTTCACATTGGGCCAGGGAAGAAATGATGAGGACACCAACAAAGACATATTCAAAGAAGATATATTCAAAATAATGAGGGAGTAAAATCAGCTCGGATTGATGTAGAATTGAGGGAGAGATATGGGTCAGAGATTCAGCAGGATTTATCTTGAAAGAATGATGAATAGCTGTTTTTAGTTTAGGTTATATAGACTATGAGATGTCTGTGGGATTTCCAGCTGTAGGTGACCAGCAGATAGCTGAGTTTCAAATTGGAACATCATGAAGATCCATGTGCACTCCACAATTTGGTCACTGGACCATGATATGGACTTATTTGTGTCCTCCCAAAATTTCCCCCAGTGTGACTGTATTTGGAGATAGAACCTATAAGGAATTAATTAATGTTTTATGAGGTCAGAAGTGTAGGTCCCTGAAATAATTTGATTGTAAGGGCCTATTTAGCCAAAACGGCTCCATTTCAGTTGAACAGCCATTTTGTTGTTTATGCAGTAAAACTTAAACTGACCCTGCCCCCCACACCCAGGACTTACTTAAAAGCAAGTCCGAGATATCAGTCCCAGGTAACAGAGCCCAAATACAAGGGAGGGTCAGGCCAGGTGGAGACATCCAATCAGTGCGGTGCTCATACTGTCTCCCTAGCTATCAAGGAGTGTGGGCCCTGACTTTTGGGAGCCTTATGGGTGCCAATTCTGACCAAGGTTATAGGCTAGTTCAAATATCTACTAGGGTAAATTGTAATTCAATTGGCCACCCATGTGTGACCTAGCATGACTGTGCAGCTTTCTCTGTTTGTTACAATCTCATTGGCCACCTGTGTGTGGCCAGGCCCAACCACATGGCCTTTGCTCTATAAAAGTTAGTCTGTAAGGCAGGGAGGGGATGCCTCTTTGTATGAGACGACCCTGGCCAGTCAGTTTGATTCTCAATGCTTGGCACGAAATAAAGCTTTGCTTGACTTTCACTTTGTGTCAGTCTCGCTCCTTTGATTACCAACCCAATGGGATTAGCGTCCTTAAAAGAAGAGGTACCAAAAAGTTTGCTGTCTCTCTTTCTAGTGCAAGGACACCAAGAAGTTGGCCATCTGCAAGCCAGGAAGAGAGATTTAACCAGGAGATAAATTGGCCAGCACTTAGATCTTGGACTTCCCAGCCTCCAGAACTGTGAGGAAATAAATTTCTGTTTGTTAAGCCATCTAGTATCTTATTATGGCAGTCAGAGCTGACTAATAGAGCCCTCTTCTCACTCCAACTATATACCCCTGAGACATCTCATCTATATGCTACATACCACCCATTCCTATGTAGCTAAGACTAAGGGTACCTAAAGGCATAGGTAGCACACAGAAGAGGTATTCCAAGAAGAATAGATGGAAAGAGAAGAGAAGTAGGCCAGTGACCAAATCCCAGAGAACACCAATAATGAGAGATGAATGGAATGAGCAAGTGGAATAATGAGGCCATAGGAATAGGATCACGTGCTTAGCAGTGATCAAAACCAAGGCCAGTAAGGGCCGGGCTAGAAAGACTGCACTACCCTTGGCAATTGGGTAGACCATTTCACTAGGTCCAGTTGTAGAAATTGTGCTCTGCAGAACACTTAAGTGTGGTAACTCACCTCCAGATTCTGTAAAACTGAACCTATATACCCCAATATGGTGATCCCAAAGCAGTTGACCATGACCTTACGGGAAATAGTTTCAGCTGGGAAGCAGGAGTGGTAGCCAGGGAGTTATGAGTTGAAAAGTAAATGAAAATTTCAAAAGTATAGAATAAACTTTTAAGAAATGTGAAACAGAAAGATAAGAGACCAGGGGGTAGGTATGTAGAGAGAGAAAAGAGTCAAGAGAGCTCATTAAAATGGGAGAACTCGAGGGGCGCCTAGGTGGTTCAGTTGGTTAAGTGGCTGACTCTTGGTTTGACTCAGGTCATGATCTCAGGATCCTGGGATGGAGCCCTGAGTCAGGCTCTGCTTTCAGCAGGGAGCCTGCTTGAGGATTCTCTCTCTCCCTCTCTCTATGCCCCGCCCCGTTCTCTCTCTCAAATAAATAAATAAATCTATAAAGTTATAAACAAGGATATTTATCAGAGGATTACTGATAATACCAAAAATATCAGGAGCCAACTAGATACCTAGTAAGAATATTATTTAAATAAATAATAGTATAGGGGCGCCTGGGTGCCTGAGTGGGTTAAAGCCTCTGCCTTCGGCTCAGGTCCTGATATCGAGTCCTGGTATCAATACCTGGTATGATATCATACCTGGTATGATACCGGGGTCCTGGTATCGAGTCCCGCATCCGGGCTCTCTGCTCAGCGTGGAGACTGCTTCCCCTTCTGTCTCTGCCTGACTCTCTGCCTACTTGTGATCTCTGTCAAATAAATAAGTAAATAATCTTTGGAAAAATAAATAAATAATAGTATACCCACACAGTGGAATATCATATAGTCACTAAATATCATGTTATAAAAGAAGATAAAAAATGTTCACAATAGATGATATGTTAAATACAAATAAGACAGCCTATAACACAATATGCAGAAAATTATTTTTGTAGATATAATTATGTTTATGTACAGTAAAATAATAATCTCAACTAGCTTACATCTGCCCAGTAGGATTTGATTTTTCCTTTAAGGTTATCTGTTTTACAAGTTCTCTTTAACAGCCAGGGTTATATCATAAATATAAATACATATTAATTTAGAAGATGTAGAAATAATGAATAATTAACCATTTTAAGATATTTTAAATAACAGGTATCAAAGAGAGTTTTGTTTTTTTTACAGAGAACACAATTGCATTCATTTATATTATGATAGTGACTAAGTCAGACTGAGGACATCTATTAAAAAAATTAAAGGTTAAACTAAGAACCCTTGGAGAAGTAGAAGGATTAACAACTACATAACCACTACAATCTGGATACTGACTTTGGGTAATAAATACTTGAAGTGTAAACCCATGACATTCTTCTACTATGGAAAAAAATGTGCAGATCATTTCCTCAGGACCTCAACTAGTAAATAGTAAAATAATGTATGATAATATGATGTAATAAAAATATAATAAAATGTGGTAATATAAATGAAATAATTGCTTGCAGACCCTGCTGCTTGATCCTATATGAAAATATAGAAAATGGCAGAGATAAAACAGTGATGCATTGACAATACTGACAGCTCCCTCCCAATCACTTATAGGAAATCCTGATGTGTTGGAGGGGAAAAAAGCAACCACAAAATCAAAAGCCCTGTTACCATTTTAAGTAACCAAAAAGTCCAAACTGGACTCCTCCCAATCATCACCCTCGTGTTCCTAAAATATCGAGGCATATTACCATACAAATTTCTAGCTAAATGTGCAAAGGGCAACGCCATCTCCTGGGAAGACTGTCACTCCTGGTCCAGAAAGCCTGGATTTATACCAGAGGGACAAAGTTAATTGAGGGATTAAACCAAAGATAATTAAAGTCTGTTGAATTAAACATGGATAACATGTCCTTATTGAAAGAAGAGACCTTCTGTGATATACTTGCAGGATTCATTTGAAAAAAGCATGTAGAGATGCACACTAAGAAGCAAGCCATTGACCTCTTTGGTATACAGCAGCATTGAAGTTAGTGATGGTGATGAGGTCACTAATGTGAGAGCTGGCTTATATTTCTCTATAAAGAGAAGAGAAAATATATCAGAAAATAAACCCAAAAGAGACACTTAAAAAATACATTCTCCATGATACCTGATCTGTTAACAAAAGAACATACCTTTAAAAATGATCTTAGAGGCGGTCTGGAGAATCTCAGTAGAATTTCAGCAAATCCTGTGTTTGAAACCACACACAAAGTAATAAAAAATATTCATGCCTCAAATATAGTGATTTAATTGGAATGGAATACAGTCTGTGCATTAAGATTTTTTTTTAAGATTTTTTATTTATTAGTCAGAGAGAGAGAGAGAGCGAGCGAGCACAGACAGACAGAGAGGCAGGCAGAGGCAGAGGGAGAAGCAGGCTCCCTGCCGAGCAAGGAGCCCGATATGGGACTCGATCCCAGGACGCTGGGATCATGACCTGAGCTGAAGGCAGCCGCTTAACCAACTGAGCCACCCAGGCGTCCCGCATTAAGATTTTTTTAAAAGCTTTTCAGACAATTCTAATGTGCAACAAGTTTTAAGCATCATTGAAAATCACGTATTGCATGGAGCACTGGGTGTGGTACATAAACAATGAGTGCTGGAACACTGAAAAGAAATAAAATAAAAAAAAATTACATGACAAAAAAATGAAAATTAATATATCATTCAGGGTTTTTTTTTCTTCTATTCAACCAACATAGCACTTATCAACCTATTCTATAATTTTATTTTCCTTTAAAGCAAAACTTTAAAATTACTTAATGAAATATAGTGGAGTAGGAAAGTAGAGGTCAAAGACATGGGGCCCCAGTTCTGACGATGTATTTATATGGGTTTTTGTGGGCCTGGGCTTCATCAGGTGTCATACAAAAAGAAAAAGATCAAATTTACTGACCAACGGGTATATTCTCCCCACACTGTGGAATATAGTCTCATTTCATCCACCCTCAATATTGGGACTACTACTACTACTACTATTACTACTATTTGGACAAATAATACATTATATGTTAATAAAAATAATTAATAAAAAAAACTCCAGGAATACCAGCTACAAATGGGGTCAAAACAATAATTTGCTTAAAGAGTGATTAATACTGGCGTAAAGGATTGAAATTAGTTGGCACTAGCAAAAAAAAAAAAAAAAAAATCCTTCCACCCAATGAAATTTAAAATCTCCTTATACCCAGGGGTTTAACAAATGCATGAAACCCAACTGCAGAATGTGACTCAAGCAAGAAAAGCCACCAAACAAATAATAAAATCGAAAGCAAAAGGAATAAGAGGGAAGATGCTCAAGATAACATCTAGTGACATACACTAATGTGTAACATGTTTCTGCAGTGAGAATGTCATTTTTTTCTGAAATATTGACACATTAATTAATGTAAGAGCAAAATACATGATATTAGACGAGTGAGTAGAAAATAGGAGACCATGGGAATTATTTGCACACCATAATAAAAAATAAATTTGCACAACAAAATAGATCATTATTCTCAAAGGAAATGCAAACTGAAATGTTTGGTCTAAGCCTTGAGTATAAATGATTTTTAACAAAACAAAGTAAAAATTGGATTTTTTTTAAATGTTGAAGTTCATTTTAAATATCTCTCATCATTGGACATTTGTGCCTAATAATAAACAGTCAATACTCTTGCAAATATTCTAGGAAAAGTATGAGACTTGAAAGAAAGGAGAAAAATGAAAAATGAAGGTTCACAGGGAAATAATTATCACATAAATGCATGATTTCTTTTATGTCTAATCTGTCCCACAGAAACTACTCAAACTTCTCCATGGCAATTCATTATCCGTTTATTCACCTGACAAAAAATTATGGAGTGCTTAAAAAGCAATTCTTCTAAGCACCGTTTAAGTACAAAAACAAACAAACAAACAAAAACAAAAACCAGTGTCTGACCCTACGCTCATGCAGATCTCAGTCCTGTGGGAAAAAGGAACATTAATCTCCCAGCAAGGGAGCACACAATTAATTACACACTGAGTTGCAGTAAAGACAGTAAACAGTCCTGGAAAGCATGTGACAAAGTGTCCTTGTGTAATCAGCTGGGTCAAGAAAATCTAACTAAATAAATAATAAGAGATGTCTTTGAAGAGAAAATCAGGATTACATATACAATCGGGAGGGAAGAAAATTCCTGACAGAGGTAAGCAGCAAATGCAAAGGCCCTGAGCCAGGAGGGAGCATGGTATGTTCTGGGAAGAGAAAGAGATCTAGTGACTAAGTACAGGGAGCTATGGTGAGAGTAGAAGAGGAAATTTAGAAAGTAGGCAGGGGCCAGATCCGATGGTGACTTTGGGATCAGGCACTGAGACTTCTAAAAAGTTTTCTGGGTGATTCTCAAATACAGCAATTTTCTAGAACCAGTGAGAGGCATCATATTTTTTTTTTCTTTTCAAATAAGGTAGCATGTACCAACTTAATCCATAACTTTATTTCTATAAATAACAAAAAACCAAATCACATATCAATTAAATTTAATAGAATAATTGCTCACTGGAACTTGAAATCTAAAGCCTGGGCCCCAGGTGCAAAGAGATTGGCAATAGGAGCAGACCAATCCCAGACCCGCATTTTGTGAAAATCACTGGCTTCAGTGTGGGGAATGACTTGGAAGCACAGAGGGTGTGAAAAACCTGGTTAGGAACTGACAGGAGCAGTCTAGGAAGGAGAAGATAGTATATTCTTTCTTGACATCTTGGCTTTCTTATCTGTAAAACACAGGGGACTGGACTGAGTAACCCCTCTCAGCTCAAAACCATCAGACACAAAGGGAGACATTTTGGTTGGAGAAAAAACCCACTACAGCCCAGTGTATATCCCCAAAATAGTGAGAGGAAAGCTTACGATGCTTAAGAGCTAGATTTCTTATTAGTACCACCAGCATCAAACATACTACCAGAGTTAACCCATTCTTTTAGATGCCTTGACCCTATCTTCCTCTAGCTACTGACACTTTTCCCCTGCTCCCCATTATAGCAAAACTGTTTGAAATAGAACTTTTACCAGAACTATAGGGGGACAGGCCCAAATGAACTCAGGAGTTTGTGAAAATAATTATGCTTGGCTAGAAAAGAAAATGCTTTTATTTATTTATTTATTTATTTTGTCTAGTTTAAAGACTTAGTAAGGGTTAAATGAAAGTTTTAAGACTATTTGAGATTTTAGACTTTTGCTGCTACCCAAAATTATATGCATAGAATTTTTACTTGCCATCAATTCCTTATTTATCTTCCTTCTCCCTTCTTTATGCAATATCCATAACAGGACTTTTCAGATAACAAGTGGGCAAAAAGACATGTGTTGCATGAATGAACAACTGGAGGATTATTTGTAGACTTTTTTCCCTTGAAGTGTCTCTTCCTAATGAAAATTTAGCTTTTATTTTTTATTTTTTGTTTAAATTCAATTAACCAACATGTAGTACATCATTACAGCTTAGAGTTTTTTAAAAGATTTTATCACTCCGTGGCCTGATCAGTAGCTGGTCAATGTACAGTCACTGCCAAAGGGGATGGTTCAGGACATAGCTCTAATACCCATTCAGTTTCTAGCACGTATTGCGCAGACAGTCTTCTCTGCTCTGAGGACATGGAAGTAAAGACAGATGAAGTTCAACTTCGTGGAGCTTACATCCTAGTGAGGCAATCAGACAAAAATAAGTAAATGCATAATTATATTCAATAACATCAAGTAGAAACAAGAGCTCTGGAAAAAAAGTAAAATCCTAGGTGGTTTGGGGTTCATACTACTCCCTTCTATATAACAGTCATTTTAAAAGGCATTCCAGAGACTGGAGACATCTGTCAGTTCCATGACAGCAAGGGAATTCCCCTAAGGAAAAGAAAAGGAGGGGTGGGAAGGAAGGAAACAAGAAGATGAGGAAGATCAGAAGCGATCATCGTGGAATACTATGCTAGACGGGGTGGTCAGGCCTGATGTGGTGAGAGGATAAGCCACGTGAGCATCTGGGAAGTGAAGTCAAGGCACCAACAATAGCAGATGCAAGGGTTCTGAGACGAGTACAGGAATACACGTTTGCACTTTCAAGATATAGCAGGAGGCCCACAGGGATGGAGAACATGAGAGATCAGAGGAGCCAGCAGGGATCAGGCCATGTAAGGATATGCCCAGAACAAAATATTCTCATTTTATTTCAGAAGATTGAAATGAAGACGAACAGAGTCAGCATTTCATTGTCTTTAGAATCCCAGTGCCTACTGTTTGCAAAATAGCCTTTATAGAGAAACAGAAGGAAAAACAAGGAGGTCAGTAAGTGTTATTATAGTCTCCAGGCAAGAGATGATAGTGGTACCAACTCTTCTCATGGCAATGTATGCGTCACTCCATGCAGAACATGTTGTGGAGGTAAAGCCAAAGTTCTGTCTGGATGTTGAGTGTGACAGAAATCGAGGTTCAAGAATAACTCCAATATTTATGGAATGAAGGTCTTATCATGAACAAGGATAGCAATTCGGGGGTAGGTACAGGTAGATAGCTGTAATGGATGGTTAATTTTTTGTGTCCACTTGGCTGGACCATAGTACCCCTATACCTGATAAAACACTAGCCCTATATGTCACAGTATAGGTGTTTTTCAGATGAAGTTGACATTTAAATCAGTAGACTTTGAGTAAAGCAGATAAGTAAGATGATAGATGGGTAGATGCTATATGGATAGATAGCTAATAGAAACATGTAGAGTACAAATTTTAAAAAATCGAAAATACTGAAAAGATCTGGAGAGTGTGTGGCAGGAGAAAAACCAGAAGAATAATATGCTCCACATGAAGAAAGTTTCCAGAATGAAGGATAGAAACACTACAAAGAACTCAAGAGAGATGAAACTATAGATTAATTATAGATAATTATAGATAATTATAGATAAACTATAGATAAATTAATTATGATACATACTAAACCACATATTTTCATGTTTATTTGGGAGAAAAAGCCTGCAAACAAAATTTAAAATCTACAAGACAAGCTTTGATCACAGGCAGTAACCAGTTCTAAATTGTCAGGGTTCTGTAGTAATTCTTCTCTTGATGCTAAAGATTTAGAAAGCACAGCCAAACTTAATTTTCCTATTGGGCCCTAATTTATTTCCAGAAAGCATTATTTCAACCTTAAGAATGCAAAGAGAAAGCAATACTTAAACTACATAGTACTTTTTTCACAAGACCTGTCAGAAGGACAAATTTTAAAAGTATGTGAAGCAATTTAGTTAAAATATTTACTTATTTCAAGAAAACATATGAGAAAACAAGTTATATAAGTGAACATATGACAAGTATCTTCCCTTTATGATTACTTATATTTTATAAGGATGCGCTTTGTGATTATCACAAAACTAGGATATTACAGGAGCTATTTGTATGCTTTTAACATAGTTAAGTTCTATACCATAAATTTATATGATAGTCTTGAATAATGGATCACAAACTTAGCACCCCTTCAGAATTTCTGTTTTTATTAGAACGAAGTATGAAATAAAATTTTCATGCCATTCAGTAGTCACAGGAATACTTTCTTTAAGGCAAAATGGTCAAAAATCAATAATCCTTTTCTTAAGGATTAATAAGATATTATAAAATCTTTTTTTCTTTTTTAATTCATAGTTGAAAATATGCAAAAATAACATAATAAAGTGTGGTACCAATATATAAACTGTCATTTAAAGTGTAATAATGAATACCAAAGGTATAATCCATGAAAGAAATGATTACAGTTAATAATTTTAACTTCACTAAAATTAAAAGCTTCTTTTCCACAATAGAAAATATCAAGAAAATTAGAAGACAAGCCACAGGCTGAGAAGCAATATTTGCCAAAAGACACACCTGGAAAAGGACTATTATCCAAAATATACAAAGAACTCTGAAGACTTAACAATAAGAAAACAAACAACTCAATTTAAAAATAGACCAAAGAAGGGGCGCCTTGTTGGTTCCGTCAGTTGAGTGTTGGCTCTTGATCTCAGCTCGGGTCATGGTCTCAAGGTCATGGAATTGAGCCCTGCATGGGGCTCTGTGCTCAGTGGGAAGTCAGCTTGAGATTGTCTCCCTCCCCTTTTGACTCTCTCCCCCAACTTAAATGCACACACATGTGCACTCTCTCTCTCAAATAAATAAATCTTTAAAAAGAATAAGCCAAAGACCTTAGCATACACCTCGCCAAAGACAATACACAGATAGCAACTAAGCTTATGAAAATATTCTCCACATCATAAGTCATCAGGGAAAATGCAAATAATTGTTGATATCTCCTGATACATAGAGCTTTGGTTTTTAGAGCCATTTGTTTTTAAATCACAAAAGTTATATCTGTGCAGCCACACTGAGGGAAGTTTATTTTTTTAATTGAGAAATAATTGACATATAGCACTGTATAGGCTTTAGATGTAAAAAATGATTTATGTATACATTGTGAAATGGTTGCCACAGTAAGTTTAATGTCCACCACCACACCCAGTTACAATTTTTTCTTGTGATGAGAACTTTTAAGATCTACTCTCTGAGCAAGTTTCAAATATACAATATAGTATTATTAACTACAGTCACCATGCTGTACATTACAGCCCCAGGATTTATTCATCTTGTAACTGGAAGTTTGTACCTTTCAGTGACTTTCACCCATTTTACCCATTACTCTAACCCCCAATTCTGGCAACCACCAATCTGTTCTGTTTCTATGAGTTGAGGTTTGTATTACTTTTAGATTTCCCATAAGTAAAATCATAAAGTATTCACCTTTCTCTGAATTATTTCACTTAGCATAATGCCTTCAAGCTCCATCCATATTGTCACGGATGGCAGGATTTTCTCCTTATTCAATGCTGCATAATAAATATTGCATTGTGTTGTACATGTGTGTATACATGTATGTAATATATATATAATACATCCATTCATTTATAAATGGACTCTTATGCGGTTTCTATGTCTTGTTTTGTTGTTTGTTTTTTTATAATGCTGCAATGAACATGGGGGTATATATTTCCTTGAGATAGGTATTTCATTTTGGAATGTATACCCAGAAGTGGAATTGCTAGATTATATACCATCTTTAATTTTTTGAGGAATCTCCATACTGTTTTTCATAGTGGCTGTACTAATTTCCATTCCTACCAGTAGAACACAAGAGTTCCCTTTTCTCCATATCCTTATGAACACATTTTACCTCATGACTTTTCATGATCATCATTCTAATATATATGAGATGATATGTTATTATGGTTTTAGTTTGCATTTCCCTGATCTTTACTGATGTTAAGCACCTTTAAATGTACCTGTAGGCAATCTGTATGTCTTCTTTACAAAATGTCTATTCAGATCCTCTGCCCAATTTTTAATCGGCATGTATAGGTTTTTTTCTATTGAGTTTTATGAGTTCTTAAAATTTTTGAATATTAATCCTCTATCAGATATATGACTTCTAAGTATTCTTCCCATTCCATAAGTTGCTTTTTTCATTTTGTTGATGGTTTCATTCTGTCAGAAGCTTTTTAGTTTGCTGTAGCCCCACTTGTTTCCTTGTGCTTTCTTGTCTGTGCTTTTGGTGTCATATTCAAAATATCCTTGTCAAGACCAAAGTCTAGGAGCTTACCCTCTGTTTTCTTCTCAGAGTTTTAAAGTTTCAGAACTGACATTCATGTCTTTCAGTCATTTTGAGCTGATTTTTGTGTATCGTGTAAGATGGTGGTCCAGTTTCATTCATATGCATGTGGATTTCCATTTTTCCCAACCAATCTATTGAAGATATTATCCTTTCCCCAGTGTATAACCCTGGCCCTTTTGTTGTACATTAATGGACCATATAATCATGAGTTTATTTCTGGGCTCTCTACTCTGTTCCATTGATCTATGTGTCTGTTTTTATGCCAAAACCATACTGTTTTGATCACTATAATTTTGAATTATAATTTCAAATTAGGAAATATGATGATGCCTCTAGTTTACTTCTTTTTCCTCAAGATTGCTCTGGCTACTCAGGATTTTTGTGCTTCCATAACAATTTTAGAATTTCTTCCTTTTCCTATAAAATATGCCATTGGGATTTTGATAAAGATTGCATTGGATCTTTACATTGCTTTGTGGAGTATGGACATTTTAACAACATTAATTCTTCTAATCCATGACAGAATATCTTTCCATTTATTTGTGTCTTCTTTAATTTCTTTCATCAGGGGCGCCTGGGTGGCTCAGTGGGTTAAAGCCACTGCCTTCGGCTCAGGTCATGATCCCAGGATTCTGGGATCGAGCCCCGCATCAGGCTCTCTGCTCGGCGGGGAGCCTGCTTCCCTTCCTCTCTCTCTGCCTGCCTCTCTGCCTGCTTGTGATCTATCAAATAAATAAATAAATAAAATCTTTAAAAAAAATAATAATTTCTTTCATCAATATCTTATAGTTTTCAGTGTGCAGCTCTTTCACTTTTTTTGAAAAGATTCTATTTATTAATTTGAAAGAAAGAATGAGAGAGAGAGAATGAGAAGAGGAAGGATCAGAGGGAGAAGCCTAATGCGGGACTTGATCCCAGGACTCCAGGAACATGACCTGAGCTGAAGGCAGTCACTTAACCAACTGAGCCACCCAGGCACCCTAGCTCTTTCACTTTTTGGTTAAATTTATTCCTAGGTATTTTATTCTTTTTGTTGAAGTTGTAAATGAGATTGTTTTCTTACTCTTTCTGATAGTTTATTATTAGTGTATAGAAATGCAACTGATTATATAATATCTATATAATTAATAATAATTTATATAAATATATAATTAAACATAACTTTTAAAAATTAATGGAAAGGATAGAATGACTAATTGCTGTTATGTTTTATTTTCTAGACATATTGTTAACCATAATACCTCCAGTTCCTCCAGAACTACAAGGTAATAAGAGTAGTTAATGGTTTGTGTAGTACATCTTGCAGTGTGTAAAGTATTTGAATATACATTACGTGATTTTATCACAACATCATCATTAACAGGTAGGTGGTATTGTTTTAAAATGCAGTAGTCTTGGGGCGCCTGGGTGGCTCAGTGGGTTAAGCCTCTGCCGGCTCAGGTCATGATCCCAGTGTCCTGGGATCGAGCCCCGCATCAGGCTCTCTGCTTGGCCAGGAACCTGCTTCTCCCTCTCTCTCTGTCTGCCTCTCTGTCTACTTGTGATCTCTGTTTGTCAAATAAATAAGTAAAATCTTTAAAAAAAAAAAAAAAAGAGTTTCTTAAAAAAATTTTTTAAAAAATGCAGTAGTCTTGTCCCAAATATCATGCCCAAACAAATTCACTCCAACATGGTACTTTCCACAACTCCTCCCACCTCACCATCAGTCTTGTTTCTTTAATCCTTATTTCTTAATCCTTAATTAATCTTTAATTAATTTATTTAATCTCTCTATAATTACTTGATTCATGTACATAATTCCTGCCAAGCCTGCTCTCTCCATCCTTCTCCCCACTTCCACTGTCAAATAAAAGGTTCTTTATGAATCTAAAAACTCATTAACAGGGTAGTGATTAAACAAATGACAGAGTCTGCATATTATGAAAGGCCAGGTAACCATAAGAAAGAATGGAATGGTCTAGATTTACATGCATTGATACACAAGAATATGTTCAATTTTTTAAAATCAAGCTATAGAAGGCACGTATAGTGTGATCCAATACAGAGATAGAGCTGGCTAAGAAGAGTATGAGCAGGTAACTATTAACTTTTTCCATATACACTACTGTATGGTCTAATATTTTTTATGAATTCCATTCTACTTTTATCATTTTTAAAAGAGTCAGAGTTTCACTTCTGGTGTTGGAAAATCAATTAATTCAGACCCATCTGAGCCCAAGTAAGACACTAAGCGTTTAGAAATATTTTATTCTACTTTTTGAGGTTTTATTTTTTATTTTTTTTAAAGATTTTATTTATTTATTTATTTATTTATTATTTGAAACAGAGAGAGAGAGAGAAGAAACAGGGGGAGCAGCAGGCAGAAGGAGAGGGAGAAGCAGGACCCTGAGATCAAGATCTGAGCCTAAGACAAAGGCTTAACTGACTGATCCATCCAGGTGCCCTGCTTTTCATGGTTTTAACTGAGCATTTCATTTGATCGATTTCTCTCCTTTTTAGCACATCAATTATGCTTCTTTTTAAGCTTTTTAAAATCGTTACCCCAGATTTTTCAATATGCATCATAACTAATCCAAGTCCCACTTCAAATAACACTTTGCCACTTCACAGATACTGCAGGCACCATATAAGAACAAAATATTGCCAATTCCTCCCACCCATCCCTTGTATCATTGTTGTTATCATTTCGCTTTAATATAAGTATGTATGTGTGTGTGGCATAAATAAAGTAGATAAATAAAATATACAATATATAGCAGACATAATTAAATATATAATACATACATAATCATACACAATCAAATACATCATTGACATTATTACTTTAAACAAACTGTTACCTGCCAGGTCAATTAAGGATGAGAAAAATGAACCTTTTTTCTTACTTTATTTCTTAGCCAGTAATCTTTGTATATATCCAAATATCTGACATATCATTTTCCATGTCTCTGAAGAATTTCTTTTAACATTTCCTACAAGACATTTCTACTAGCAACAAATTCCCTCAATTTTTGTTTGAGAAACTCTTTATTTCTACTTCCTTTTAAGGGATAATTTCACAGAATACAGAAATCTAGGTTGATGATTTTCTTTCTTCCTAACATGTTATTTCACTCCATTCTTTTCTTCCACAGTTTCTGAGAAGTCAAATGTAGTTCTTATCTTTATTCTTCTATAGATAAAGTGAATTTTCCTCTGGCTTCTTTCAGGTCTCTTTAACTTTGAGTTTCTTAAGTTTGAATATGATATGCTTAGGTATATTTTTGATCTGGTTTTGTTTTTAAATCTGTGTTTTGCATTTATCCTACATGATGTTCTACAAAGCTCCTGGATCTGTGGTCAGTCTGGCATTAATTTGGGGAAGGTCTCAATCATTGCTTCAAATATTGCTTCAGTTCCTTTCTCTCTTTCCTCCTGGCATTTTCGTTATGTGTATGTTACACCTTTTATAGTTGTTCCACAATCTAAAATAATCTGTTTTGTTTTAAGTTGGGCTTTTCAGTCTTTTTCCTCTTGTCAGTTTTGGAGGTTTCTAGTGTCCTATCTTCAAGCTTAGCCATTCTTTCCTCAACTTTGTTGGTCTACTAATGGCATCATCAAAGTCATTCTTCATTTTTGTTACAGTGCTTTTTATCTCTAGCATTTCTCTTTCATTTTTACTTAGAATTTCCTTCTTTCTTCTTACATTATCCATCTATTCTTGTATGTTGTCTACTTCCTCTGTTAAAGTCCTTAGCATATTAATTATGCTTATTTTTTAAATTCCTAGTCTGATTATTGATCCAACATTGTTGCTGAATCAAACTCAGATTCTGATGCTTATTCAGCCTTTCCAAATTGAGTTTCTTGCCTTTTCATACATTTCACCAGGGTTTCTCAGTTTTTTCACCCCTTAGATAGGATTAGATAGCTAGAGTGGGCTGGAATTATGTATTTCCCTTCCTCCAGGTAGGTTAGTCTCTGCTAAAATCCTAGCAGGTTAGATTCTGTGAAGTAGTTATACCTGAAGGTGGACCTTGTTATGAAAACAGAATGCTTTGGTATATTTCTAAATTGTTTCTTCCCCCACCTCTTCCTTCCAGAAGCCCCATGATATTTTTTCTCCAACATTCACTAGAAAACTAGGGTGGGCTCTTAGTGGTAAAAATTACAAAATTGTGGGGACCTGATGACTGGGTCTCCTAGGAGATTTTCACTCTTAAACTTGCCATACTGAGCCTGCAGCAATTCATCAATTATAGTTCATGTTTTCCTCCCCAGAACTATTCTTGTAGAAATTTCTGTTTAGTTTCCTGCTCTAATAACTTGATTTTCTGCCTGTCTCTTCAGTTTTAGGGGCAGTTTAGAGGCACAATGACCTCACTTATTTTATGGACCTAAGAAGAATTATTAATCTTTCAGTTTGCTCAGCTGAGAACTAACTGAACAATTAAGACAGAGTGGTGATTTCTAAACTCCTTATATATTGGGCTGGAAACCAAGAGTCCTGGGCCACCTTTTAAAACATAAAAGTTGCTCTTCACTTGTAAATGTCATTAGTAATGACATTATGAAATAGCTTTGAAAGTTAACAAGTGCTATGTAAACATGTAGTAATTATTGCTTAAAATAATGGCAGATTGAGTTATCATGATTCCAATACATTGTATGTGAATAAACCTTAGACAACATTGTTTCATTAAAATATTAGTTCATGCCTAATTTGTCAGATTTTCCTTCATTTTGCAGAACAACTTAACTACGTCTAGTTTAATTGACTAGTAAAACAATGCTCCCTGAAAATTTCAACATATTAGGTACTTAGGGGATCAATGAATCATCCATTTATCTTAAAATGCACTGAAACTTCCTTATATTTAGGACTTCCATCTTCTGGTGCCATTAAAAAATGATGACTCAAAGCCAAAGAATCACTACCCACAAAAGAAAAGTGAAATCCCCTGTTATAACTTAAATTTAATAACCCAAAGATAGACTCCCTAAACATAAAACCAATGAATTCCTAGTCGCATCCTGATATCAATCTCAAAATAAGGATTTTTTTTAAGATTTTATGTATTTATTTGACAGATAGGGATTACAAGTAGGCAGAAAAGCAGGCAGAGAGAGAGAGAGAGAGAAAGAGAGGAGGAAGCAGGTTCCCTGCTGAGCAGAGGATGTGGGGGTCGATGTGGGGCTTGGTCCCAGGACCCTGGGATCATGACCGGAGCCAAAGGCAGAGGCTTTAACCCACTGAGCCACCCAGGAGCCCCGAAATAAGGATTTTTTTAAAGAAAAACACTTGATATTCAAAAATTCAGTAAGTGAAATGGAAAAGAAATCTCACAATGTTTTGTGAGACTTGTGAACTAGAACAGACGCTTTTCCCCTAGATTATTATAATTCCCTTGATTTCCTGCAAGCTATTTTCTTAACTGCTTTTGTGATGTTAGCTATTTCAAACTTGCATGCACCATTTAAGAAGGTGTGGGGGAAGAGGTAGTTAACTTGTTTTTTGTCAGCTTTATCCAAACATTGAAGTTTCCATTCCCCTATCCTGAATCTTTGCTTTATAAGATAGGGACTTACAGACTTTGCTTTCAAAATGAGTTCCATCAACAAATAAGAAATGACTCAGGATACCTGGGTAGCTCAGTTGGTTAAGTGTCTGCCTTCAGCTCAGGTCTTGTTCCTAGAGTCCTGGGATGGAGTCCCACATTAGGCTCCTTACTCAGCAGGTAGCATGCCTCTCCCTCTGTCTCTCACTCCCCCTGCTTATGCACCCTCTCAATCTCTCTCTGTCAAAAAAATAAATAAAATCGTAAAACATAGAAATAAAGAAGAAATGACTCAATCTTCCAATTGCTTGCTGAGTACCATAGGCGACATACTGTTTGCTAGGGTTTATAGTATACAAGAATTCTGCTTATTAATTCAACTTTCCTACAAGTGTTTGGTGAATACCATAGAGAACACATTGTTTACTAAGGTTTGCAGGATATAGGGATGGTTTCTATATCCTAGGTTTTCATAATATCTTATTCTCGGGTGGTCTATCTTATTTATGGTACCAGAAGACTTTGAAGGTTTTGGCAAAGAGCTTCAGAGAGGGTTAACAAATCTAAAACATAAAAACTAAATATAATAGCCTTCGAACAAAATTTTACTTGGCAAAATTCCTAACAATCCTGCCATCTGGCTCCTGGGCCTAAAAATAATCCTAACCTAATGACAAATTCCTAAACCTAGAAATTAAGCTACATTTAATGTCCAATGACAAATGCACTCAAAATGGTGACATCCTGGAGGCATATTTCTGTTTGTGCTCATAATTATCATTTTTCTTTAGTCCCACTTTAGTGCTCAAGATAACATAGAGCAGACTAGATTAAAACAGAACACAAAAAAAGATAATAAAATTTTAGAAATCATCAATAACATCATTTTGTTGAACAACAGCCCATATTATTGACTTGATGAACAAAAGTTATCCCATCAATGACTGAAAAGCCAGGCAAGCTTCCTGATTCCTGGCTACTCAATCTTTTAAACCAGAACAAAATCTGAACCATGAATTTGGAGGAGGAAATGATAAGTCACATTAAAATCTGAAACACCTCTGGAACACTTGAGTGTAGCTGGTGCTGGTGGTAAGCAACATTGACTGAAAGAATGCTAATGACAACAGTAGATGTGCAATTAGGAGTAAAATGTATGTTGCCCCCAAATTAAAGAAACTGAACGCTAAATGGTGGTCATTGCTTATGGAGAAATTATCTCCCACTAAACAAAGCATAGAGTTAATGGAAAGGCTCACACTAATGCATGGGCCATTTGGGCCATTTCTTGTGCCCTTAGACATGAGATGATGTTGTAACAGGTTATCTTTTATTTAAAAAAAAAAAAGATTCAACTTTCAAAAATAATTTAACACATTGTCAACTTTTATCACACTGTCAAAGAAAGAGTACTGATTTCAATGTTTGCTTCTAGAATGATCTGTATCAGGATGATGAAAACATGTTTGTTAATATTATAGATTACTGGATGTACTAAGTCAGAATCTCTCAGTCAGCTGGTTCTGTGCAGCATCATGAAGTTCAAGAACCAGTGAAAGGAATCTCTCACCTCTTGTCTACCTTTCAATCCTGCCTTAACCATTGGTATTTTTTTTTCCCTGACTCAGTAAACAAAAGTTTGAAGTGCTTCAAAAATCACTTAAATCTTCCTATATTTCTTAATGAACAGTTTTTAAAGCTTGATTTTTTATTCCAAGAGCCTAGGAGGATGTTATCTTAAGTGTTTCAAATTTCTGCTTGAACTGGGATGGTAATAGTGGAAAATAAACACATTCAAGAGATATCTAAGAGGAGAGGAATAACAGCTAAAATTTATAGGTATAATAGCAGTTTAAATAATAGCAGGTATTATTTTAACTGCTTTACATGTATTAACTCAATCCCTAAAACAAATGCTTTAAGATTTATTATCACTGATAATATTATTCCCACTTTGTAGTGGGGGAAACTGAGATGCAAAAATGTTAAATAAACTCCTTGGCATGAGAACTAGTGAGTGGGAGGACCAGAACTCAAAACAAGACAGCTGAGGGTGATAATAACCAATATTCTTAACCTCCCTCCTCCAGACTCTCTGAGAAATCACAGGAGTTAATAACTGGTTATACTGAATTGCAACATCAAGGTTTCTGGATTAAGATGTAATCATGATTCATGTTTACCGAAATAGGAATCACTACTAAAAAGTGCAATGACACATGTAGAGTGGTTTTATTGTAACAATTAACTTTTTAAAATAAATTGTAGATTTTGAGTACCACCCAAAATGTATGAAGCCCTGTATAGACTTTCTCTCCTACTGATTACCACCATAAACTCTGGAGAATTTTGAAAAACAACTAATTAAAACTAACTACCTGAAAAACTAAATGAAAACTCTGAAGATTAAACAGCAGAATGAGAGAATTAGGAAAGAAAGTCAAAACTTAGAAAATAACCTATAGCAGTGAGTTTACCAGGGTTTTTCCCTCTCACTTATGCCTAAATTTTCACCCCAAAATGGGCCAAATCCCAAAACTGTGCAACAAGCATGGACAGCGAAAACTCTTGGGAGATGGCAGGAGTCTTCATTCTAACCAGAAAGCCAGAAAAGATGACCTTTGCATTCTGGCAAGGGTCCAGAGATTCCTCCTTCTTTCTCCCTGTTTCCTTTTCTTTTCTGGTCTTCCCTGAGTCCAGTCCCAGTGGCAAAATGGCACTGCTATGGCAGCCATAGTACTGGAAGCCAGGTCATGGGCACCTAAAGTCTTAAGGGAAAGCCTTTCCCTTAACAAGAATGGGAAATGGGATCCACAATGAGAGTGGGGGGGTGAACTCTTTTTTTTTTTTCCTTCTATTTTCTATCATTACTTTATTCCAAAGGCAGCCACCACTGCTAAAACTCTGCAATTTCACAGGGAGACAAAACCGTGAGGGTAAACTCAGACTCTGAGCTATTAAATAGGAGCTAGGGCTTCCTGAGAACCAAAGAACATGGGAGGCATCCGAGAGAGGAGAGAAATGGAAAAAGGATTTCCAAATTCTGTATATTAGCCAACACAAATCCCAAGCTAATCTTCTAAGTACACACACATACAAAAGAGACCCCAAAAGCATAGCAAAACTTTGGGAAGTCTATGCCATCTCTTCCAGAAAAGAGAAGAGAACATTTCTCAATTTATTTGAGGAGGCCAGCATTACTCTGGTACCAAAGTAAGTCAAAAATGTTTTAAGAAAATAGAACTATAGACCAATGTCTGTTATGAACATAGATACAAAAGTTGCCAACAAAATATTAGCAAATTGAATCCAGTAATATAAAGAGGAATAATACATCTCAACTAAACTGGGGTTGATACCAAGAAGGCAAAGCTGGTTCAACATTTGAAAATCAATCCATGTAATTGATGATATTAGCATACTAAAGAAAAATTACTATATGATTATCTCAACAGATACAAGAAAAGTATGTGATAGGATTTTAACATCTATTCATAATTTTTAAAAATTTCTCAGCAAACTAGGAAAAAAGGGAAACATCCTTATCCTGATAAAGGGCATCTATAAGAAAAAAACCTACAACCAACATCAAAATCATCAGTGAAAGATTGAATGTCTTCCTCCTAAGATCAAGAACAAGAAAATGATATCTGTTCTCACCATTCCTTTTAATCTTGCATTGGAAATATTAGTCAATTTTTATAAGAGATAGAAGTCAAAGCATTCAGAATAGAAATTAATCAACAAAGCCATATTTGTAGATATTATTATTTGCATCATAATAAATACCAAGATATCTACAAAAAAATTATTTTGAAACAAATAGTGAGGTTAGCAAGTTCACTGGATACACAGATAATATACAAAAATCAATTATTATTTATATTTATATACTAACACTAAAAATTGAAAACAGAAATTAAGAGAAAATTGTATTATTTACAATAGCAACAAAAAATTGAAGTGAAATACATAGGTATAAATCTAACAAAATATCTTCAGGATTTGTATGTTAAAAACTTTAAAACAATGATGAAAGAAGTTAAAGAAGACCTAAACAATGGAGAAATATGTCATGTTCATGAGTTGAAAGGCTCACGCTATTAAGATGTCACTTCTCCTCAAAATGATCTATAAATTTAACACAACTGCAATCAAAATCCAGTGAGAATCTTTATAGATATGAACAAGCTGATTCTAAAATTTATATGAAAAAATAAAGGAAGTAGAAGAACTAAACAAATTCTTGAAAAAAGGAGAAAAAAAAAAAAGAAAAGATTATTCAGACTACCTGATTGCAAGACTTAACTATAAAGCTATAATAATGAATACAGTCCGGCATTGGTGAAAGACATCAATATACATCAATAGAACAGAGGAGCGAGTTCTAAAGTAAGCCTACAGTTGATTTTGGACAAAAGTACAGAGACAATGCGATAATCCTTATCCTTTCTATTCACAAATTGTGGTAGAACATTTAGCTATCTGTATGCACAGAATAAATCCCTGATTTATTGCTCACATCTATACAAAAATTAGCTCAAAATGGATCGTAGACCTAAGTATAAAAAATAAATCCTTCAAGAAGAAAACATTGTAGAAAATCATTTTGACCTTGGGATAGGCAGAGTTCTTAGATGCAATAGGTTAAAAAAGATCCATAAAATAAATTAATAAATTACTTATTTTTAAAGTTTTGCTCTCTGAAAAAAAAAAGGCTACTAATAGAAAGAAAAGGTAAAGCACAGACTGAGAAAAAAATATTTTCATATCACATATCACATATCTGGTTAAAATTCATATGCAAAATATATTTTTAAAATTCTAAAAACTCGATGATATGAAAACAAAAAATCCAATTAAAAAACAGGCTTAAGATTTGAGCAGACATTTCACAAAAGGAGATAAGCAGATGGAAAATAAGCATATTAAAAGATGCTCACCATCATGATCATCAGTAAAATGCAAATTAAAACCACAATGAGATAGCACTACTTATCTACTACAATGGGTGTGGAGGGAATGTGGGGGAGACAAATCCTAGACAGGATGCAAAACAACTAGAATTCTCATATACTGTGTATGAGAATGCAAAATCTCACAGCCACTTGGGAAAACAATTTGGTGTTTCTTCTAAAGTGAAACATACACTTACCATATGACCCAGCAATCCCACTCCTCAGCATTTACCTAAGAGAAGTAAGGACGTATGTTCACACAAAATCCTGTATATGAATGTTTAGAGCAGCATTAGTCATAATTGCCAAAAACTGGGAACAATCCAAATGTCCTTCAGTGGGTGAATAGATAAGCAAATTGCAGTACATTTGTGCAGTGCAATATTATTACTCAGCCACAAAAAGGAATGTGCATTGATACAAGCATCAACATATTTGAATCTCAAATGCCTTATGTGAGTCAGGGATGCCAGACTCCAAAAGTACACAAATTTGATTCCACCCAAATTTTCCACTTGGAAAAGACAAAACTGTAAGGATGGAGAACAGATAAGCGGTTGCCAGGGGTTAGAAGTAGGGGAAGGATTTAACTACAAAGGGAGAGACAACAGGAGGGTATTTTTTGGCACCTGTATCTAGATGATGGTTACACAGTCTTTTTGAATCGTCAAAACTCATAGAACTATGCACCTAAAAAATGACTTTTACTGCATATGTTTTAAAAATAAATTTCAAAATAAAAATAAGATGCTAAAGTGCTCATGGCTTGTGGGAAAGGAGAAGGAAATGGGAAAATTGGGAAAAGAATGGGAAAAGCATCGAATGAAAAGAAATGTTTTTCCACCTATCATTCACTGTTTGCTGGGTACCTAGAATTCTCATCATGAAATATACAAAGAGAAGGCTATGAAGAAGCATCTTATACATCTAGAGCACATCCATAAACTATTAATATTGATCTGTATTTATTAACAATATTGTGTTGTTTATGTCTGACTTTTATTTGTACATTAAGCATATGGCTTAGCAAAAGAATGGTCACAGATTTTTTTCCAAAGTTAGTGTTACAGAATAAATGAAGTATTTACATCTTGCAATTATCTGAGACATAAGATTAAATTCTGTTTTTCCTTGCCAACAATCCCAACTTTCTGACTGAAGTTGCCCCAAGGAAGGATGGCTGAAACTAACTGGCAAAGGACTGCATGCTTTACTATGTAAATCCCACTTGCCCAGTGGGATTCAACTTCCCTGCTGTGATTTTCAAAGGGATGATATTCCAGCAAAAGGTCCATGGCAATAATTCTCAGAAAAATGGTTATACAGGAGGACACAACAGTATTCTGGGTGAGCACAGAGTTTCTAGAGTTTAAAAACCAGCTGTTTCCTTTCTTTTCCATTGATGGGAAAAAGACAGAAGAGCACCTTGAACCACATCCTCAGCCTCATTCAACAGTCGTCCCTGAGGACCACTTAGAATTTTTTTGAAGTTGTTAACAGTGGTTGTAATGGACTTTCAAAAATATAACGGACTTTTAAATACTTAAGCATGGGCTTCATGATAATACATAGGCAGCAGTTAGTTAAGGCTTAAAGTTTAAACTCCGGAAGCAGTTGTCCTAATCAAGAATGCACAGCCCACGTTGGTCAACTAACATTATATCAAAAAGGTCTCTACTCTAGAAGTTGCTATTATACATTTTTTTTTACTCTATGTTAATCAACTATTGACACTTTGGTAATAATCATTCTTAGTATCTGCCATGGGTCTTTATAACCAAAAACTATTTACCTGGTGACTAGCATATAAATCTCAGAAATTAGCTCTTACTGGTGAAACAGTCAAACATATTCATGAGATGTGGGTTGAGTAAAATATCTGAGATATGCTCATCATTCTGATGAAGAAGGTTTAAGAATCTAGCACAACCTCCACCTTTCACTATCAGAGTAGAACTGGAGTCTCAGTCTAGTCATTGATAGAAAAGAATCTTCCTTCTGGAATGCTGCTGTATCTGCTTCAAATGCACCTTTCATGCAAGGTATGGTCAGAGTACCCAAGCGTAAAGGAGAGTTGGAACTTTACTGAGCATCTAGAATAAGTTGTAGGAAATATTAAAGATATTGTATTCTAACAAACTTTAGTTTAATTCATCTCTGTATATGAGCATAAAATTTCTTTCATTCTAATATAATAGAGAAATTAGATAACCTCCCCACTTTAAATGTCTCTGGCAGCTATATTACATATTATGAAGAACCTAACCATGGTACATGGATACATTATTTATGTCAATTCTTTCAACTAGGGGGCGGTCCTTCTTCTCCCTTGAGGTGGTAAACAATTTGTGATTCCCATAAGCATCTAGAGCTTTGATAATTTAAAGACTATGATATGGCATATTTATAAACAGAGAGTATGTGGATATCCTTTGGTATGGGGAAAGGGGGCACAAACGGAACCCAGAAAAGTTCCCACAATCCTTGGAGAGGAAAGTATGGAGATTATTCCCAGGCACAGCTAAAACATGTTTCCCCTGAAGAGTTTTACCACTTTGACAGGATCATGCACACAGGTGGGAGTGAGAACCACTGGTGAGGACAATGGAAGATATGACTTTGATGAGTCACCATGACTTGGCCAGACCATGGAGGATAGTACTTGGGAGCAGTCAACATCCACACCAAGACTGCTGTAGCTAGAGCAACCCCCACTGGACACATCTATTCAACCATACCCATTATAGTAATAAAAATGCTCTTGGAACATAGCACAGTGCTGTGAACACCAGTCCCTTACTAATTACTAATTAAGCAATAACCCTTCTCCCTGGGAGCTTAGAACTATTGAAATGGAAAGAAAAGAAGCCTTCGGGTGCCTAAGTGGCCCAGTCGGTTAAGCAGCTGCCTTCAGCTCAGGTCATGTTCCCAGGCTCCTGGGATCAAGTCCTGCATTGGTGGTATCCCTCTTCCTGCTTCTCCCCCTGCTTGTGCGCTCTCTCTCTCCAACAAGTAAATAAGTAAAATCTTTAAAAATAATAATAATAATAAATAATGATGTCTGGGTTTTGTAGTGTAGTACTCAACCCTAAACTCGGGCTTTCTCTGAATGACTTCGGAAATTTATAGTATTTTGGTTTCCCTGAATTCTGTTCAGAGTTTATGCTGACATTTGCAGAGCAGTCAATATATTTCTCATTGATCTATATTGTTTTGTTAATTCAATTAAATGCTGGCTTTCGATTGGGAGTTTTTAAGATTCGGATACATAGTAAGCCGTCTGATCCTGCCTGCCTAGGGACCAGCAATGCCAGGAAAACATTTCACAAAGGTAACTGCTTGAATATAAATGTCCAGATGATAGCTCTCAAAATCATGGTTCTAAATGCACCTATCAGCTTTGGATTATACTAGACAATGCCAAATTCTCAGAAAACAAAATCATCAAGATAGAAGGGATATTGACAGAGTTAATCTAAAAATCTATGTATTACAAAGACAGAGAAGATAGAAGACTCACGTCACATTTCCAGGAAATCCTTTTACTCACATGCACTATCAGAAAGATCAGAAACTCTGTACCTTACCCAGAAAAATGCAGGTGCCAATATGGGTCCACTGACAAGGAAATTCAGCAAAATAGAGATTTAAGTGGGGGTGTGACCTTGGACAAGGCACACAAACTCCCTGGGCCTCTTTTTCCTTGTTGTTAAAATAAGATGGGAGTGAGTCTCTTTCTACTCCAAACTACTGTGTTTTTACTTTTGACCTGAAAGTTTCAAGAGAAATTACCCTTAGTCTCTTCTTTATTTTCCAGAAATAAAATAAGGGTGGCTGGGTTGCTCAGTGGGTAACCCACTGAGACTGGGTGGTTCAGTGGGTTAAAGCCTCTACCTTCGGCTCAGGTCATGGTCCCAGGGTCCTGGGATGGAGCTCTGCATCAGGTTCTCTGCTCAGTGGAGAGCCTGTTTCCCTCTCTCTCTCTCTCTCTCTCTCTCTCTCTGCCTGCCTCTCTGCCTACTTGTGATCTCTATCAAATAAATAAATAAAATCTTAAAAAAAAAGTCTTGGTTTGTATTCAAACCTTCATCGATGCAAAAAAATTTAAATCTTAAGTTCTTTGCACACTTAAGAGTTAAATGGAAGAAATGTATTTTATAGCAATAAAAATACTGAGAATTAAAATATACACAACACATGTTCAAAAAAGAAATGTAGTAATAGCATATTTTAAAAATTCAAGCCTTTTTTTTTCTGAAAAAAAATGCAGGTTACCAAAATATTAGAAGCCTCTCACTAAGTACAGAGGAATTGTAATTAATCCATATTTTTCTTTATTCTGTGTTCTAAATTACCTTCAATGTCCATGCATAACTTCCATTGTCAGAAAAAGAAATGTTTGTTTAAAAAAAGGGGGAAAATAACCTATAACCTATCTTGTGTATCAGCTATAGAGTATGTTATTGAAATGCTATCTGTGTAAGTGTTCTGGTTCTCTTCCATTATGTTGATATTTTCTATTTCTTAAAAGGCTAGGGGGTGCCTGGGTGGCTCAGTGGGTTAAAGCCTCTGCCTTCGGCTCGGGTCATGATCCCAGGTCCTGGGATCGAGCCCCGCATCGGGCTCTCTGCTCAGCCAGAAGCGTGCTTCCTCCTCTCTGCCTGTGTCTCTGCCTGCTTGTGATCTCTGTCTGTCAAATAAATAAATAAAATATAAAAAAAAAAAAAAGGCTAGAAGGATATGCCTAACCTGAAAATAATTAGATACTTTAAGAGTTGTCAACAGCCTAGTCAGGATAGATGCTCGTTGACTTATCAGTCAGCCTTCTCAAGGAAACAAGATTTGTCCAGAGTACAAGGGGTCTCTGCATCCATAGAGGGCGAGCCAAAGTGTCAAGGGCTTGGCTGGAGCATAAAGAACACACCTCATAAATGTGACAGTCACAGCAAGGACAGCAGAGGGTCCCGGGCAGGGCCTGAACCATGACATCAATGCAACGAGCTTTCCACAACTCTGACCAACTCTGACCCAGACAAACATGGGGTTGTAGCAGCATGAGACATGGGGACAAAGAAGGATGGAGGTCTCTATGTCCCTCAGAATCCCTTGGAGAGAATCAAACTAACTACTACTTATTAATCACCATTGACTAATGTTATGAGCAATTAAATGTGCCACACACTGTTCTTTTTATTGTTATTTTTTATTAGTTTCAGAGGCAGAATTTAGCTGTCCATCGGTTGCATGCAACACCCAGAGCTCATCACATCAAGTGTCCTCCTTCATGCCCATCATCCAGTTACCCCCTCCCCCCATTCCCCTCCCCTCCCCTCCAGCAACCCTCAGTTTGTTTCCTGTGGCTAAGGGTCTGTTATGGTTTGCCTCCCTCTCTGGTTTCATCTTGTTTTATTTTTGCTTCCCGTCCCCTATGTTCATCTGTTTTGCTTCTTAAATTCCACATATGAGTGCCACACACTCATTCTAAATGTATTAATTCATTAAATCCCCACAATGGCAAGATGAAGCAAATATGTTTACAGATAAGGAAATCAAAGCACAGAGCAATTCAATGATTTGCTCCAAAGGCCAGACCTCCTAGTGTTGGGAGTAGCATTCAACCCAGTCAGACCCCAGAGCTGGCATTCTTAATAAATTTACACATGGAAAAAAGGAAGGAAAAACTCTTATAATGAAAAGAGGGCTGTTTTAAGCATATAAGACAGTCAAGAACATTAGCAAAATATAACCCTAAAAATCACAGGGGCCAATAGAAGGTTATGACATCAAGATGTGGATTCCTATTATCTTAGGATGAAGCTGCTTCATCAGTCTCCTAGATCCCTAGCTGGAGGACGTTTGAAAGGTAAAACAATAAGGAAGTTATTGAAGTAGGTTAGAGAGATATATCCATCAGCTAGGAAAAGACTGGACCTCTAGCCAGCAATGCCAAAATAAGCCCTTTCCAAAATTAATAATTTTTTTAAATCCCTCAATAATTCTCCAATCTAATTGAAATCTACCTCTGTGGGATAGATTAAGATATTTAGAATCACACTCTTTCCCTGGGGAGCAGCAGCGGACTGTGCAAACATGGCCAAGATTAACTCCTGAGACTTTCTAGACCTTCACAGCAAGAAAAGAAGAGCTGCTTCAACAGGTGGAAAACCTGCAGATGGAGCTGTCCTCGCCACGCCTCGCCAGAGTGACCGTAGACATGACTTCCCAGCTCTCCAAGATCTGAATCCTGTGCAAGTCCATTGGCCAAGTTCTCATTGTCATCAACCAGACTTAGAGAACTTCAGGAAATTCCACAGGTATAAGAAGCACAAGTCCCAGGATCTTCCACCCATGAAGACACGTGCCAGGCACCACCACTGGCTGAACTAGCGCAGGGAAAACCTGAAGACTGAGAAGCAATAGCAGAAGGAGCACCTCTACTAACTGCTGAAGTCCACAGTCAAGGTGCTCAGGAGGAGCCTGTCAGGAAGTGAGGGAGGCAGGCTTAGGCAAGAGGGTAAAGCTCTACTGGAGACCACAGGGATGATTACTCCCTAAAGCAAGGGGCTAGCATTTCCTACCCACATAGTGCAGGGTTTGCAGCCTAAAGGATGGTGAAAAGCTAGGGGCATAACCACCTGAATTAGACAACTTCCATTTGGCGGAGGGGAGCTGTCTGGGGAAGGAAGCTGCTGGGAGCTGAAAGCAGCTGGGAGTGGGTGATAACGGGCTGATGGTGGGTGAGGGAGCAAAGGCACTGACACAATGCGCTGTTTTTAAAATAAATACTGAAGCCCATGCACAAATAAACCAAGAAAAAAATGTACCTACTGATTTCAGTTAGGTATAAGTGTATTTAGGAATATGTATGAAACATGTCTTTCAGGTAGGGTTCCCTATCTCTTCATTAAGTTATCTTCTTCTGCTTCACACAGTAGGCAAGCAATAAATGGGAAATTGAATAGTTGTTAACTGGTTGAATTACTATTCCCAGAACAATAATCCATTAACACATCAACCAAGTTGGTTACCTACCCATGGATTCTCATAGTTCCTGTTAATGCTCCTGAAAATAAGAATGCATTGTCACTATGTGGTGACAATGAGACAATCTTCAGAAATTCAGCTCCGCTGTAGGGAAAGTGCTTAACATGGAGCCTGTGGCTCATTCCTGATTAAACCTTCTTTCTCTAATGCACTTTCATAGCTTACTTAAAAGCAATAGTACATGATTACAATTGGATTTATGTTAAAGAAATCCAAACACCTAATCTCATATTTGCCTTTATTAAATGCCAGAACATTAAGATGAAAACATTTGCGGAATGTAGATAGTAATAATGATGTTGTGGCTACAATCCATCTGTTTAAAATGTAGTGTCTGCAGCATTCCAGGTGTTCAACAGTCAAAGCTACAACCCTCAATCAATAAGCTAACCACACATGCCAGGGTGCCCAGCCCCATTCAGCTTTGCTCCTAAGTCACCATATAAATAAATGCCAGCCTGAATGGGAATGCAAAAGACCCAAAATGGTGCCCAAAGTTTTGGGGATCCAACTGAACTTTGACTTGCTGGTACAATTTTAATCAAAATTATCACAACATTAAGCCATATTTTGTCCTATCCCTACTCTGCCATATTGTCAACTGGTATTCCAAGCTTGGGTTTCCCTAGAAGGTGGGTAACAGGAAATGGGCTATATCTGAGCAGTCTTGAGTCTATCAAAGGACTGTGACTCTGAAGCCTTGTTCCTCCACCTCGTTTTAGTCCAAGTACACTGAGCCTCATGAGAAATCTGGCCTCGTAAGTCCACATCTTGCATATCTACCTTATGCCCCAACATTTTTTATATTTACTTCACTTTTCTGATCTTTAAGCCTAACATTTCTTGTCTTTTCAGATACTGTACAGTTATCTCCAGTATTCTTCATACTAGCCAAATGGCATACACAACATTTTTCTAAATACACAGCCAATACCCATTTCAATGAATTAGTTCTTTCAAAATATAAAACCAAAATAAAGATTTTTTAAAGACTTTATTTATTTATTTGACAGACAGAGATCACAAGTAGGCAGAGAGGCAGGCAGAGAGAGGGGGCGTAAGCAGGCTTCCCGCTGAGCAGATAGCCCTATGTGGGGCTTGATCCCAGGACCCTGAGATCATGACCTGAGCCGAAGGCAGAGGCTTTAACCCACTGAGCCACCCAGGTGCCTCAGATGTTTTATTTTAAAAATCACTCATAATCCCAACACTTCAAAGACAATCACAGAAGATCTTTTAGTATATTTTCTTCCCATACTTTTTTTAATGAGTTAATATGTGTGCTATAGATACATAGTATAATATTACCCACAGCCTATTTCATTTATTGTGCTTTTCCTCTGCAGCCTTCAACAGCATGATTTTTAGCGATTCACTGGAATCCATTGTATGGATAGGTCATCCTTGGTTTACTCAATCCCTGTTAGGTTCTCACTCTCTCATGACCCTCCTCCCTTTTCCCCGTTAATGCAGGAGCTTATGAACTAAGGAGAGAACACGATGCTGGGAGTGGCTTTGGTGACAAGATGGGAACCCCTCTAGCATCAGGACACATGCCACCCCTGCAATGTCTACAGCACAAGCTTGAATGGCCAAAGAGATCTGAGGACTCTTTCAACCCTAAGTATGGTGAAGGATTTGTTTTTCCCCTACTTCCTGCTACAATATCGGAATTTAAATTTGGTTAATAACTATATCTCATTTAAATTTCCATTTCAACTTAAATTTATATTTTCCTATGGAAAATAAACTTTATGATGTCACTAATGCAAAAAAAAATACAATTGGCTTCTATTTTCTATGTCAAATCTGAAGATAAATTTGAAAATCTACCCTTTGTGACTTTGACATTTTCCTTTGCTGACTTTTCGTTCTAACTAAGACCTAGTTTTTTTTTAATATTTATAGGACAAATTCAGTTACCACTGATGCAGAGCTAACCCAAAATCAGAGTGTTAGGTGCACAAATGAATGTCCGCTTTCGTAAATATGAAACACAGGGAATGGGCTTATGGTCAATATGAAAACATAGACAAATGCGTATCCTCTATAATTTGAATCAGGGGTAGGAAATTGATGGCATTCATACCTAAAGTGACATGCAAGATGGCTTTGAACAACATAACTGATGAAAGCATTTAAGACTAAAATTGCTAATTTTAATTATAAAAATTTATTTCCTGACACCTCTAACTTGGAATTGGAAATAGCACTACCCCTTATCTTCAGGCTAGATTTATATTACTGTTTGGCATCCATAGAAATTCAAAAGTATGTATACTGTAACTTTCCCCTTCTATATGGAACTCAAATATTTTTATCCCCTGGCCCCCAAAAATCCTATCTTTGGCTGGCCAAATAAAATCAGCTTGAATCATATCCCTTGAGGGGAGTTGCCTCATCATTCCTCCAAGTTTTTAGGAGGATTGGATCTTATGAATTCAGATTAACCTCCAACTCTGAGCTCCTATTTTAGCTTATGAATCATTTGATCTTACTCTGCAACATGTCAAGCCAGGAGTAAAATTCAGAATTGTTCCCTCTTTTTTGCCACCAAAAATCCACTCACACAAACCTTTTGTGTTTAAAGAGGTCAACTGAAAGCATTGGTGAGATAAGTAGGTTTCCAACTTAAAACTGCAAAACCAGGTCCTAAAATAATTCTTTTTTCCCTCAAATAGTTGTAGTTGCTCTTTTGTGTTAGTGTATTACGAAAAGCAAGTGCCTTTCTAAGCCTTTGAAACGCCCACCATCTTTGCAAGAGTGAGGTTTTGTTTCCCTATAGCCTCTTCAATCAGGTGCAGCACAAATTTCTGTTCATCCTTCTTTCTCCTTCTGGCAGCCTCAGCAATGGTATATGAGTCCCACCTACACTCTTACATATAAAGAGAAGTTCCTGAAATCTGGTAGAGACACATACCCATTATTGTATCCATTAAGGTGTTCATAGTGGCAACTAAGAATAAATGTCAAGCTATGCTTAACAACAAAGGAATTTATTACCCCTGTTATTGGAAGGTCTAGAGGTCACGTGAGCTTGAGAGCTGGTTTATGCAGGGATATCATAAGGAGACAGTGCCTCTCACAACCAGCTCCGTCCTGAAGTTAGCTCGCTGTGGCTGTAGGAAAGCTACTGACGTCTCCTTGTTTCATCAGTACAAGATAGAACTTGATTTCTTTGACCATGGTACAAAATTCCTCAGATTTTCAGTGACTAGAGCACCCTAAATTAATCCCTGTGGCTGGGAGCATGCCATATACGGACTGACTTAGTTGTAAATTACCAGAACTGTGAGAAGGAAGATGAGCTTATCCTGCTTGGTTTATATCCAGCCAGGCGGAGACGGGGTCAAACCACATGGGTGTTACCCAGTGGGGGAGGGGTAGGAATGGATGTTGAGGAGACCTCCCCAACAATGTCCACTGTAAGAGGCAGTCTTCATCTGAGGAAACAGCAGCCCAACATCACACTCTCTGGGGACTGCCTACCAGAGGGATTTCTACATTCTAGCAGATCTTAAAAAGTCTAGGAAGGTAAGAGTAAGGGTGGTCCGAAGCCTCGAGAACAGATAGGGAAAACACAGATACCTGGACTATGAAGATGGACAATGGCCAGGAAGAAAGGACACAGCCCTGAAAACAAACCCTCTGGGAAGATGAGCATGCAGACCCCACCCAGGAGTTTCATTCTGCCAAGTCACTACATCTCCCCCCAGCAGGTGGCACCCATGACATGAAATGTTAACGCTCCCCATAAGCTGTTTGTGCTCTCATTTCCACTTCATCTCACCATCTGGACTTATCATATAGCTCCAGCTCTTCACTTCAGCCTCATTGACTCTAAAAGAAATGGGGCTCATCCAAACCAGCTACAGTTGCCTGCTTCTGCCTTAAGACAGCTTCACAGCCCAATGATCCCCCAACTCTGCTTTTCTTCTCCTCCTACCGGGCTCCTACCTCCCTGGGGAGTACTCTCCTCCCTGGGTTGCTAGGCACTGACAAATACCCAGGAAGCCCACCTCTATATAATAAACTGAATTTTAGCCTAGAGTATTCTCATTTCCTTCTTTGTTTCCTAAACAACATTGGTTTAGCACATGCTCTGTGTCTGGCACTATACTAGACATAGTTCCATAGCTGCAAAACACTGTCTTGCAGCTAGTTTACAAGCTGGGCAACTGTGGCTCAGCGTGCGTGAATCATTGACTGTGCTGGCAAGATGGAGTTGTCTGTTTCTCTCCACTGACCCACCCTCATCTTCTCCCTGAGAAAGCTCTACTTCCATATAAAGAAGGCAAAGGGAAAAAGTACTTTATTATTTAACTGAGGCTTTGGACTCAAGTTCCATTACAGAAATCTAAGATATTTGGCTGGACCACAGAAAAATTATGTAGTTAGTGAGTTAGTTATTTTGCCTAGGTAAAGGACTTGGGTAGCCTCCTTCTTTCCAAGCCCTGACTCAGATCTTGAATTCCCTCTTCACATAGTATCACAAATGCTAATTATAATTGGAACACCTTGTTGATGACTTTCAATATTTATTACTTGCAACAGAGAATAGTGCTATAAGAAAATTTCCTAGGACTGTTAGTCAGTGTGCATTCAATTTGATTAAAGTGGTAGAAATTAAAGTGTGTCATTGTAAAACTAATTTCAATTACAAGAACACTTGTTGAGATAGCCACGCTCTACCTCTACAAACTGAAGATCCACATCCTTTGAATCCTAGCATGTAATTGGAGTGATGGAGGCTCCACTCACTGCTCCTCGGTGAAAAGCCACCCCGTGCCTCTGAAATAGGATGTCTATAGCCAAAGCTGTCCCAATCACAGAGAAAGAGAAAGAACAATTTGTGTGGAGGGAGGGAGGGAGGGTGGGAAAGAAGGAAGGAAGGGAGGAAGGAAGGAAAGATGGAAGAAAGGAAGGGAGAGAGAGGGAAGGAAGGAGGAAAGGAAGGAAGGAAAGAATGGGGGAAAGAAGCTAAGAAGGGGAGGGGAGGGAAGGAAGGAAAGAAGGAAGGAAGGAAGGGAGAAAGACAGAAAGAAAGAGAGGGTGAGAAAAAAGGAAGGAAGGAAAAAAGGAAAGGAGGGAGGGAGGGAAGGAAGGAAGGGAGGGAGAGAGAGAGAGAGAGAAAGACAGAGGGTAGGAAGGAAGGAAAGGAGGGAGGGAGGGAAGGAGGGAGGAAAGAGGGAGGGAGGAAGGAAGGAGGGGGGGAGGGAGGGAGGGAGGAAGAAAGGAAGGAGGAGAGAGGGAGGGAGGCTACAGAGTAAAGTAGTTTTCTTTAGATGGCCCTATCTCCCTACTTAACTTACTGAGCTAGTTTCTCTGGAAGTATAAAAGAGCACTTAATGAATTCAAGAGTCTAAGGATCCTGAAGAGCTGTGAGTCACTGCAAAGATGAGGGAGTCACCTTATTTATTTCCTCCTGCCTGTGATTGGTAGCAATGAAGCCTTCATTTAAAATTCGAATCTGTGGTCCTTTTTTCTATCGCAGTCTTTTCAAATCCCCAAGAACTCTTGGTATTTTTCCAGAACTTCTTTCCTACCCTAGACACCTTCTCGTTCCCACCCAGTTGAATAAGGAAAAGGAAATTGGAGCTAAAAATAATCATAGACCCCAGAATAAATTTTGGCTTTTGTTTTACTTAACTATAGCTAAAATCATGTTTTGTATTCATAATGGACTCGAAGCCTCCAGCTACGGGGCCTCACTGCCCACATTCTAGCTCCACGTAGAGTTTGTGTTGGACCTTTTTTAACCAACAGATCAGATTCATTTGTAATTATCAAGATTCATTTAGAATGTTTCTTCTTGGGCAAACTGAACAAGTTCCCCAGAAATAAGATTATCTATAATTAGCGTTCACGGGGTTCTGCTGTACGTTCTGACCTTCAAAGAAATAAGCTTTTGCTCTTGCAAGATGGCAACTCACTGTGTCCCCACTTCCTAATCCATAGTGGGGAAAAAAAAAAAAAAGTTTAAACCTGCCCAATCTGTTCCTCAGGAAATGTATGAGAAAGAAGGAGATATTTATGAAAGCACTTTGTTTACCAAAGGAGGAAGGAGTGTGGCATACATACAAGATTATTACTGGTCGCTAAAAAATTTAGTGCTGCGTTATTCTAATATACACCTCACTTCATACAGTGTAACAATGTGGGCAGTCTTCAGGAATGATAGAATCATCAACAAGACCTAAACAGAGACAAGAGAGCAATGCAATGCTTCTTAACCGAATGCCGACAGGGAATACATCCCTAGTGGCTTAAAATGTTTAAAGGATAAACACCACAAAGATAAGCAGTTTTACTAGGCTATAATTCAAGCCCCACATTTACTTTCATTTCTCCATTAAACCACATGCATATTGTCTGCTCTATCTATGTATTGATATGCATCTATATTATTTTTACACCAGTAACAGAGGGGGAAAAAAGAAAGTGCATTTAACTTGCATTCAGCAGTACTTTCCTTCGGTTTTCTGTGCTGTTCGCAAATAAGACAAATCAAAGTGCAGCCCTTGCAAGAATTGGGAGAACAAATCCCAGTATATACATGTGATTTACATAAAATGGAAACCCACTTTTCTGGAAAGAGCTGAAAGGCCTTTGCTAAATTGCTTTTCCCCCCATTAGAAATATAAATTGAAATAGAAAAAAAGGTTCTGTATTTTTCCCTCTTCCTGTATGATTTAAGTGCATGTTGATACTAAATTTGATACATCAAATGTTTTCCTTCTCGTTGGAAGTAATGGACTTGTCAGAGCACAGAATTATAAAGTGAGTGGCCAGTCTCTAATATAGAGTCCTTCCCATGTCATGGTCCACCCGTCAGTTCCAGTAAATGGCAGGTGGGTATGTGTAGAAAAAAATACAGAAATAGAGACTTTTCAATATAAAAGGCCCTGTCCAATCAGATCACATGGTTTACTCACACTCTACTTCCAGTAGATCACTGGGCATCATTTCAACAAAAAGCTTTTTATCCACCCGTGACTTTCCTTCGCTTTCCCTCCAACCGTCTTGTGATATAAGAACACAAAATGTTCTTCTATGAATTATCAATTAATTTGTTCCAAGCAGTTCTAAAACAAAGATCTTTACAAGGCTCTGTTACATTTGCCCCAAATTATCCTACTGTGTGCGTATTGTAGTGTGGCTTGCCCAGGAAACACTTCTGATCAAGTTTATCAGGAAGGGCCCTTGTAACCAACCACCGTGGAAGGTGAAGGAATCAGGACAGGAAGGAGTAGTGGACTGCCATGAATTCTGACAAAGTTCTCAGATGATCCCACTAGGAACTCTGAGACTGCGGTGGCCCTTCAGGGTAGACTCAAAATGAGGTGAGGCGTCAAATCTTTATATTTTCCCCTCGGACAAGTCATCAGACTCAGACTGGGGAAGTGTCTGGGGGG